>DWPV01001309.1:0-21415 GCA_018251915.1 Urbanus proteus proteus | reverse complement strand
CTTTTTGATAGCGCGAGCCATGATATTATCTCGGCAACATTGGCTATTATTATTACATTTATGTTTTTGATGAGATTTTATACACAGATCATAAAAAGTAAAGAATTTATACTAGCAAAGTACGATAGGTAAATAACTATTTTTTTACAATCACTTTTTATTTTTATTTTTTTGACATTGCAGGCTGTAGCCAAGAAAGAAATGACAATGTGTTTACTACAAAGGAATACTTAGGATATTTAGGACGAAAAATACTGGTCTTGCTTATTTTACTCAAAAATGATGATTACAGTACTCACACTATTATAAATTAACAATATTTTTATTTTACCTCATAAATATTGCGTGAAAATGGCTAGTGCAAATTATTTTATGCGGAAGGAAGTGAGTGATATTTTAGAGGTTATTTCCATACGCTAAGTTATGAGTAATTGGTAAACTACCAGTGTTATGAGTTACATATCACATTGACACAGTTATACCACGGCTCGCCATGAACTAAGAGCATTTCCTCATTTTACTTTTCATGCTCCAAGCCTAGTTGTAAGGTTTCTTTGTCACAGACAAATAGGTACTTCTTCAAAATCAAACATATTTTATTCAAAGTAGATTCTTTACGAGAAATCTTTTTGAACGTCATTTCTTTTCTTTGCCTCCTCTTCGGAAGGTGTTTTGTTATAGAGAAGAAGCGGTGCAAGAAACTCCATAACACATCTTTTAGAAAAAGGTTTCATGAACAATGTCAGCATAACATGTGGAGCTGGAGCAAAATGAAAACTCGTTTAGAAATGCTTTTTGATAACGAAATTATTATTGTTCTAACTGTGACACAATTATACAACAGTAAGTGATATTTTAAACTTCAGTCACCAAGCTACGACGACACTTTTAATTTAGCTGTAACCCTTTATTATTTCACATTTCCGAATGGGTATGTGTTTCTCCTATCTATTGTGGGAGGCCTGAAGCGCACCTACACTGCAACGCCGACAATTCAATTTCATCTGTCAATTTATCCGTCTATCTTAAATTACTACGAATATACTACATATTTGGATCATTGCAATTTTCTCAAATCGTAAAAACCCAAAAAATAAACAGTTACAGACGATAAATGTATCATGTGCCGCCATTATTGTCCATTCCATACACAATACCGGACGCGAACATATTACAAAAAGAACAACCGCATTTAGAATTACAAGCACGTAAGTTTTATTGAATCGTCTATTAAAGTTGTCTCAAAGGTTTGCCATTCAAACCAGGGTTGTTGCTGATGCTGATTTTTACTGTATCAGCGCATTATGCTGATGCTGATTTTTGGGATCAATATCAGCGGATGCTGATGCTGCTGTTAATAAATCACATGCATAATATAATACAATATCCTACATTTTTTGTAAATTTGCTATATTATTTCCAATTAAACAAGCCACTGGTAAGATAAATCTGTAAAGCGCAAGTAACAAAGTTTTACTTGTTCCTTCCGCATTATAGTTTAATTTTAAATTAAGTACCTATTATAAAACGAAAAAAGATAGACTTGACTGTCAGTAATAAAATCAGCATAGATTTTTGCTGATGCAGATGCTGATATTAAAAATAACACTGATTATCAGCTGGTGATGATTTTTGCAACAACCCTGATTCCGAACACGTATACAACTTGTCAAGATCAAAAATATATTATGTTTTTATTGTAATTTACTGTTGCTACAAGTTTTTGTCGGATTTTAATGTTTCGTCTGTGAATTGAAGATCCGTTCCATTCTTATTGATTGTAACAAAAAGTTTTCGACTTCGCTTCGATCAATGAAAACGTGCAACTTAAGATGAATGGCATTGGTGAATGAAAGTTTGGATCATAAAATAACAATTGGAATGCTTTATACAAATTCACTATTTTATTTGTATGAATGCAACTTCGGTGCGTTTTATGTAACACCTAGACACGTTTTTTCAAATCATTTTTTTTTGTTTCTTAAAAGTTGATTTTATTATTATTTTATTATCAACGTTATGGATCATTTTTGTTTCAAAGTTTGAACTATTTTCAGTGTTATTGTCAGTGTTCTTTTGAGAGTTTTCACTCTTTCATTTTGAGAGATTCATTAATTATTACTTTTAAATCTGGAAATGTTTTGGTATAAACCCAGCCATATTTAGGTAAATTCCAATCTGGAACCAATAAAATAACAAAAAATCTTTGTAGTCTGACAGCTTTAATATAATAATAAACAATACTACTTACATGGTAGATTGTAATAGATTGTACCTAGTTACGTACCTGTAATTAATAACCCACCATAGTTAGTTAATGCCATGTTAAAATTCCCAACAAATCGAATACCTTATTAGTCGGCTATACAAGCGTAGTATACCGTTAAGCTTACACGCGGCTATGCAATTAGCTGCTGTCATTAGCATGCACTTTACTCGGCGTTCATACGACGGGACCAGTACACTGACTTACGAACTTTTGTTTGTTACGACAACGACTGACGATGTTTAAAACAAGAAACGATATTATGCTTGATTTTTTATGATATCAAAGTAGCAAACGAGCATGCAATCGATCTGGTCACATCCGTAAATAAGCTCAAGTTTAAGCACTACCAGAAAACCATAGATGCGTTGCTTCTCGTCTATTTAAATGGTAGCCTTCGTATAACAGTCTCCCTCTTTATGAGAGGTATAATTAGAGGTATTGTGGCTATAATTGTGAACAGTAGTACTTGACAAAGCTGTTACAAAGCCGAAGAAGGAGTCGGTTGCTGCAATCCACAAATTAAATGTTCTTGCAATATCTACATAGGTATCTATGATTTTATAGTCTGCTTTAAGAGGTTCCAGACATTGATTTGTTTTACGATAATCTTAGGCGATTTACAAATGTTTCTAGAATATTTCTCAGTACATGTAATTTTTAGGGCAAGCCTGTACATCGTATATAATTAAATAAAATATAAAAAATCATAATATATTTTTTAATTTCTTCACGTATTGTACACGCCAATTATGAATTGTACAAGTACTGCTTGGCTTTATCGTAGTCGTGGATTGTAAATTAGATCTTTAACGGTCAGCGTTTGAACCAATACTACAGCGTGTTTACTGTTTACTCGCAAAATGAAGGGTTTTTACTACTTTACCACTTATTACAAGCCGGATCCAGTTTGGAACGGTTGTTTAATTAGTAATTTGTCATTCGTATTGCGAGAGCCATTGATATTTGTACTTGTCATCTACATCAATCGAGAGTACCTTCTCTTTATCCAAATTACTCTGTTTTATAGGTCAAAAATTGTGGCAATATAAAAAAGGAAACCATTGATTGTCCTTTAGAGTATAATATATCATATATTATAGTTATTTGTATTTAATGATTGTGTATCTAGAAACACTTATAAAAGAAATAAAATTATAAGTATCTACTCTTTGTTAGGTAAAAGATTTGATTTAACTATCATATCGTAAAATGATTTAAATAAGCATTCCATTAAATACGTACTTAAAATTTAAATGCCATTCGAAAACACTTATCTAAACAATTGGAAGTACAATCAGATCTCATTAAAATAAAATCATTTTGTAAGCTACATTCCTACAAGTCAGATGAAAATTTATTAGACAAGTGACAATGATACCGCGATATGGTAAACGGGGTGTCTCGAACCCGCCAACCAGTTTATGTAAAGACTGCGATTTCTATCAAAACTTTCTCTTTGGCTTGAGCCTTCGAATAATGGTAGCGCGCAATAAAGCCTGCTTGTGTAGGATTTGCACGGAATAAGCATTGGACATTTGGACAGGCGTGGGTGGAAATGTAAGTACCGGTGTTTTATGGTACCAGAGTAATTGAATTTTCTTATGTTAAGATTGAGATTAATACATCAATTGTGGCAACGGCCTCCGAGTTGTGGCAACATATCGAATCGTACTATCAAAATCTTGCTTCGAAGATTTGTGAAACGTTTTTACTAATTTTAACCTAACTCTAATTTTCACCATATAGCGTCAGTGTAATGCTGCTATAGTCTGAATTGAATTCATTTGAAGGGCAGATTAATTTCTTCAAAGTATTCTGACTCAGATTCTAGGATTAACAAGCATCTATGATTAATTTGTTTGATAATATCGACATTGATTACCAACAATAAATGAAATGCAGCTCGCCTACACCCCAAATAAACCGAAATCCACTAGATGATCCTTCCTACTTACGTTTAATCTTAAATATCTCACGAAATGTGGTCGAATTTCGACCACTGGGCGATCACTAGTAACTTTAAATAGACTATTTAATACAAATGATACCACCGTCTTACCTCTGAAGCCATAAAGCACTGTGCAAATTTGTTCTTGGTGGACACAATAGGCTAAATGTACACCGCCTTGTGTGCAAACATACGTTCACTTATGACGTAAAGCCTTGTGGGGTTGTAGTCTTAAAATATTATATGAAATACCTACTAGGAAATAGACTAAAATACCTGAATTTTTGGTTTTGAAGTACAGAATTGCTACTTTTGTGGCCAAACATGTAATATCTTACTTTCGAATCTACTTTTGGAACTTAAACTACGTGGATCATCTTTTATAGAGCTGAAGACATCGGTTGTTGTATGTTTGAAGTTTTAAAAGGTTATCTCTGGAGTGAACCAGTATGTCGAAAAATCTTATTGAATTTGATTGAACATTTTAATGAAAAATCATATTAAGAACACTATTATAGTGAAAATGAATATGCGAATAATTTGAGGAAAATAAAAAAAAAACTTTTAAAATATTTTAGATCCTTAAAATTGACAAAAAAATAATTGTTTAAAATCTACCCTGTATAAAGCTAACAAATTAGTAGGAATTGCGTATAACAAAACGGTTCCATGTTTCAACATGGTTACTATGTGCCGCTCCACACCGTCCCGTTATTCACAGCTAGGATTGCCAACCGGAATAATATAGTTATACATATTATTTTAGGCGATCGCTCCTCTAGATTAGACAAATAATAAATGTACTCTTTTTCCTGTTGTTTCTTTATCAAGACATTTTATCTATACATATAACTAAGTGTTATATTTTCATCAACGTTATGTTTTTTTTTAATTTAAAATATGTCGCAGCCATGGCAGCCGTGGGACATTGTAAAACTAATTTTATTTTTTATAATACTTAATTACTGGCATTATTTGCATAAAAAACATAATTATATACTTTTTTCTTATATTTTTTCTTTAATTAACGCGTGCTAATTGGCATAGTTAACTGTTATAAGAAGCTGTTGGTTTTTTATCAAAAATATATATTGCACGATCACTACACTAAATCAGTTTATATGTTGTTGCTAGAATTGCAGATAAACAACAATATACGTAATGAGAATCATGACTAATGGGAAAACCTAGCATCGACGTAAAGATTGACGTTTGTATCAAAGCATAATAATATTACTCATATATACACTCGTGTTAAAAAGAAAACCCTCATCCGTGGATAACGTTATATTATTTTTTACCCATTTCAAAAAAGAAGTTATGAATTCGCTTGTACTTTTTTATTGAACATAGTCGGGAACCCTGGTTATATCGCTTATCGTACGGCCCACTGAAAGTAGACCTTTCATTGCCACACCATGTAACTAAACGTACTATTAGTTAACTATTCAACGCCTATTGTTAAGTACAACCTTGCAACAAGTTTCGCCAACACAGCCCTTTCGGCTTTATCGCCCAAAGCAAGATAGCCCGCAACCTCGGGCAATGTTGAGTCGCATGCAAATACCTACCATGTACGTTTGAAACACCAAAATTGAAACAATATTATTTAGTATAGGTATTGTATAATCTAAGATACATAATAATATATGATTTCTTATGTATAATTTTGCTAGTGGTGGAACGGACACGGTTTGACCGAAGAGGTACTAACTACTGCCTCATCTATTTCTAGCCCAAGACCGTTCTCATGTTTCGTTGTAAGGATGTGCTTGCTGGCCAGCGTTGCCAGATTTTTCACCAAGTCGGGATTTTGAATCATTTTGCAGTGAAAAAAGAGGGATGTATAATGTAGGATAAGATCGACAGCGAAAAGACAGGTAGCTCAGTCCTAATATTTATATTTTTCATCGCTGGAGACGGCGAAAAAAAAAGATGAAATTAGGTTCGTGATTTGGGACTGGGAAAAAGCGGGACTTAGCCTGCCCCGCCAAAATCAGGACAACTGGCAACGCTGTTGCTAGCTCCAACTAAAAAGGTGACCAACTTAGTGTTCAGGAGTAGCCACATAACTAGAAGGAAACATTTATCATCAGCTGAACTTCGTTTTTCCCCAACTTCATACTTGTAAAAAATAGCCATCGTCGAATTAGGATTCAGTGATCCATACGACAGTGAACTAAAAACATTCCTATAAAAAATCTTAAAGTCGATTAATACAGACATGACATTTACATACAATAAAAAATACATCTAACCCAATTCCAAAACCACTCATTGGATACTTGATCGAATTATTTTAGCATAGTGATTTGACTAATTTTGTGGTCGCTTGCACATCGACTTACAAAAGTCAAGTCAAATGACACCTGTCGTTAACGTTCTAATTCATTTTCAATCAAAAATCTTTTGGTTGGTCAAATTGAAACGCCGTAATTAAAAATGAATAAGGAAGCAACTATATACGATCTGTAGTACCAAGCTTTTACTGGTCCTTATCAATTTGATAACAATATTTTTATGAAGTATAAAAATGGATGAATTGAGTCATCATTTTTTTGATAAATTGAATGTTTATTTTCCTACAGATATGGAATTCCAAGAATACGTGAAAAAAACATTATTTTATGTCGATGTTCTGCGTGCGTCATATATTTAAAAAAAATCTATTCCATTTCCAAACTGCAAAAAGTACAAAAAAAGATTTTGCAATAAAAAAATAACCAGTATCTATTTAACCACGCCGATAACGTTTTTAACGCCTAGATCTATTTCATCTACGCATAGTTTAAAGATATTTTATAGTATCAAGATAATACACGCGACAATGAATGATGGGAAAACATCCGCAAAAGATAAATATTGATTGATAGAAGTGGACAGACAAGAAGGACATTCCTTATACTTTTACGTAATAAAAGGAATGGACATTTATACTAAAATGTTTCACAAGTAGGTATAAGATAAGTGTACCTATCACTACATAGTATAAAACAAAGTCTCTGTCCCTATGTATGCTTAAATCTTTCAAACTACGCAACGGATTTTGATGCGTTTTGTTTAATAGATAGAGTGATTCAAGAGGAAGATGTATAATAACATCAGTTTTTCTGTAGTATATTTAGCATTACACACGTGCGAAGCCGGGGACGGTAGTTAGTATAAAATAAAATATACATGGCATAACGAATCGCCACATTGTACGAAGTAAAATTCTCAAAAAGTTGCATTAAACATTCAATTTTATTACAAGTTAAAATTCCAAATATTTCCAATATGTAATTCGTGATGTGTAAATTGACGTGTATGTTACAATATGTAAATTGCTACCCAATTTACACTTACATAAGTTAATGTTAAGTAAGTTAAGTAAAGAATCTCCCAATAATATCAATTACTAAAACATCCCATTCCAATCGCATCACCAATACGATAAGACAATTTCTATTCCTGAACCTTGTTTACGCAGGCGAAGTGACAAAGCTTTGATACAATCTGGCCTTCGTACCTTCGTTAGCGTTTATCGGCCGATCGGATCCTAGACCTTAGTTATCTGTTGCGTGACACCTGTCAAAAGCGGCGGGAAATACTATGGCCTTCCCGCTGGCCCATAGACTAAGGGCCTGATCAAAATAAGACAGTCAAATCAGCTACTATGAGGTTTTGCTGAGTAAAAAATGTATAATTTGTAAAATCATTAAGTTACTAAATGGCAAATCAGGGTCAGGAAATTGAGTATCCTAAAATCTATTAACGAACAATAATGATGTTCACAAAAATAATGAAGCTTTAGGTACAATTTCGACCTTCTATAAGAGTACCTTATATTAGTTGTAATTAACATAATATACCTTTGAACTATTCATTATTAAACGAACTCTTATTAGAAAGCTGAAGTGTAGTACTCAGGATAAGATTTCAAGTAGTTTTTCTGTTAAATCGTAATAATTATAGCATCGTTTTATCATTTATGAGTTAACGATTCAAATGATAATTATTGCAACTGATAACATAACAGTGTAGGATTTTCAAGTTAATTCTTACGTCACAAAATAACAACCTACAATTTTTTAACTCTGTTTCGAGATATAATATACACAGTGTAGATTCTAGAACTTTTTATGATCACAGTTGAAGAATGACTAGACTGTCATGTCTAAAATAAGATAAACGAAAAAAAGAAACAAATAATGACCAAACAAAAAAAAGAAGTACAAAATCATATGGAGAAATATTTTCTCTAGGCTCTGCTGTAATCAAGCAACAAAGGAATAGATGAGAAAAGACGATACGATTATGATTTAAATTCACGAAAGGAAAGACCAAAAAATAAATTAATAGTTCACACTTTCTACATCATGGCGTACCTATTTAGTACTTGCAACCAAACAACTACCTAAGGCTAGTAAGTTGATGGACAAGCACTTAGCTTTGCTAATTTCATTGGCGATTAAATCAAATGAATATCAAATATGTTGATCGCTTTCTCCAAGTAATTAAATTTCTTTAGGTCTGCCATTTGCTTTGCGAAACCGATAACTACCTACTGGTAAGTTTAACTGGATATTGGATATCTGTGGTTCGATCTCTCTGTGCACACGTAATTGGTATAAATTATAACATTGCAATTATGATAGCTATCCGCATGTAAGTCTACTATTAATTAACGATTAAGGAAAACATCGTGAGGAAACCTACTTTTTTAGTTGAAGCAGCCAACGAGCATGCAGCTCATCTACTGTTCGTAGTCAACTACGCTATAGCTGACTTCAATTAAGGCAGTAGTTCTATTCGAGGTATACTTAAATAACCTGACATTTCGCCATAATGTTTTATAGATTTATGCAATACCAAACTGTAATTAACTCCCGTAGTGCAGTATGGTAAGCTATAGAGTTTAAGAACTCTTCTTGTTCTGAGGGAAGAGAGTTCAGAAGTGGGACATTAATATCAGGTCGACAACATATTTGTTTATTTCATTTAGCACCAACGTCAAAACAGCAAATTAACCGACCTTGGCACAATTGAAAAATGGCTACACTGTGTCTGGTGATTTCGTGTGTACAAATAAACGAGTTAACAAATAAACATTGCTTTCATTTATATCTCGTTGTAGGCTTTAATTAAAATAGCCCATTATGCTAGTCAAATTCAGTAAGATCTAAAATTTTAATGTTAGCGTTGTCTGTATTAAAATATTTATCTATGATATCACCAATTTTCCTGTTTATTTCATACTAACTTTAATCTAAAATCTCTCATGCGTTTATTTTCCTGATTCAATTATACAATAAATAGCCAAGTATCTAGTAAAATGTTTGTATGAGAAGCTTCCAATGAAAACGGTTTTTACAAAAATATATTTGGTATTCACATGGCAAAATTGTACAAAAATATGTATGTTTTAAAATTAAATATAATTATTTTCATTCATAAATATTACTAAAATAGATCAGAAGAACTTGGCAGAGACACCTACATTTTAAACAATCCTAAAGATAGTAAAAGTAGTCAAACATATTTTTCATATAAGTTGGTACCTATTTAATTTCAGGTAGAATCCCTCTCATTAATATAAATATCGTTGGTAGACCCGTTTGATTTATTGTTCTGTATAATAATATTAAGTATCACGTAATCAGTCAAAAAAGGGTGCCAATAAATGCCAAAACGTAGCAATAACATTTATAAAAACATAATTATATCAAGTAAAATGAAGATTATATACTGCGTAATTTAAAAAGACTGTGATAAATATTACAGATTTTTTAATTTTTAATAACCATTTATTTTGAAAATGGCTGTTTGCCAAATTATGACGTCAGGCGCCGGACGCGCCTACCAGTGTTGCCAACGTAGACGAGTTTGCAAACATTTATAGGCGAGACTTGGCGGGAACGCAAGATACAGATATTTTCCGCAGAATTGTTATCATACTAATATTACAAAGATATATCTTTGATTATGTGACAGTAAATTATTGAACGCATATGAAAAGGAGAGATATAAGGTTTAACTAAACATACTTAAAGTTAAGCGCAAAAGTTTGAACTGATTAAGCCACTTGAAGTGTAACAATAGAGGATTTGCCTGAAGTGTCATTTATGTGAAGTGTTGGCTTATTGTCATACATTATCTAACTAATAAATTAGACGCAGCAGTATAGATAATTATATAAAAATCCTCACCTGTAAAGTTTCTTGCGAAAGACTTCTCTGTTTTGGCCATGGTGTTTGGTATAACTATCTGCAAAAAAAACACTTGTTACTTGAGTGAGCAATCAACATTGACAGGGTACTGGCAATAGTATCGCAAAGAAATGACACCATAACCTCAATTCATTCATATTTACTGAACGTAACTGTTTCCGAGTTGACAAGTTGCTAATAGTTGAACAAATTGATAAGCCGTGTTTTTGTTCTTTCCAAATAAGTTGGCATATTGAGCGCAGCGTCCGCGTGTAATTACTTCACACTTCATTGAAATAATAACAAGTGAAACGAGAAAGTCTAATTTTGAATGTTATTTTCCTCAGTTAAGCGTAATTGATGTTGATGAACGTCCAGTTTCATGAAATTGATTTATGTCATGACTTGATTTTTCTTAACGACTGAATGATATGGACATGAAAAATTTAAGCATACAGTAACGCCTAGACCTAAACTAACAGAGATAATTAAATGCATTGTAGTAGTTAGCCCAGTCGGCAATCAAATCTAGAAACGTATGCACGACGTACCGACGTAAAAAGTATTATTTTCTAAATGCATTAAAAAAAGAAATATAATTTATTCTGAAAAAAAAATGCAAGTCTCAACACGACAAAAGGAAAAATACAGTAGTGTTGTACTGTGATTATTTTATTTTTTCATTTTTTATCTTGTCTTTTTCTACATCCGTAACCAGGACGTTCTATGCATGCATCCAAACTTTTACAATCAGCACTAAAATAACCGTTAAGCCCACAAAACTTCGCGACCTGCACGGCGCTAACGGGCCGGACCGGTGGCGACTGTTGCAAAGTTATTTGACATTAATTACACAGCTCACCGACCATCCTACCATCCTACTAACTCACCTGTCAATTTGCTTATCAATGCGTGTGATTTTTTTTCGCAAATCCTAATTCTACGTGACACCGTGGCCACTTTTTTTTGACCGAAAAAATCTATCGCTTACACGTGTTAAGTGTTAAGTTTTTTTTCGGCAGTTATATTTTTTTAAGTATAGATCCTAGTTAAACAGTTAACGTTAAAGTTTGATTGTAATGGCCATAATAATATTTAATATATTAATATTTTTTCCCTCCAAAGCCGGCGTTGCATTGGCGACTCCTCTGATGTTGCAAATGTTCATAGGCGACGGGGACTACTTTCCATCAGGTAGCCCGTCTGCCATATGGTTAGGCTTAAATATAAAAATATAATAAAAATATATTCTATCCTTGATCATTAAATTCTGTTTTTGATTGAAATAAATACTTAATAATTACTGAAACAAAATTCGAAGGTAAGTTTAAAATAAAACAAAATTGACGCTACATCATTATTTTTGGTAAATTAAAGACTCATTTTCATTTCAAATTCTAATATAAAATTTATGCATACCTATTTTTTTCATTTTATAATTTAAATAACTTCCGTCTAATAAATGTTTCTTAAGCAAAACGGTTTGGTGAAATAAATTTCACAACATTATTAATATTTTGATCTAAGCGGCGTAGTGCTAGGGGGCACAGATCCACCACTCTTTTTGCGTTTTGCACTTTCATTCAGGCTCAATAATTCGATCAATTTTCTCATTGCAAATCTTGTCCACGTGGCAGTGAAAACAAGACACGATTTTCGCAGTTAGCACAATCTATTTGTGTGCGGCCTCAAGGCTAGAATACATACGTCAGTATGTTGGCTCATCGATTCAATTAATTTGAAGAGCAAGGACCTTTTTTGTAAACGTTCATATTTAATCTACTTGTTAGATTTATGGATCGAGCTTAGCCTTTGAAAACATTAAAATAAGTATATTTTTATGAATAAAGATTTCTCTTTCGACACTTATAACTCTTTTCTAGGATTGTCGTGTACAAAAGCCCCCGGACCCAAAGAAGATACATAATTTCCTACTATGTCTGTCTAGCCAGGTATGGAACCTAGGACCCTCTACGTGTTCCAGTATGGCGACCGCTGCTCTGCGCAGATTGGTGCGTAGGTGTGTTACATAGTGATTAGAAACGTTATTGATGTTACAATGTATCACAATACTCACAACATTATAAAACAGTTGATCACAGGAATGTATAGATTTAATTGTAGACAACGATTAAGGAAGTAGCAATTAGTAAAGTAAAAAATGTCTACAATCTGCCAACACGGTAGTACGGGGGATATTGCGAAAGATCTCGGATGCAGTCAGAATAACAACGGAACTTGAGATGCAACTAAACGGCAACTCATTGGAGCATGTAACGAATCCAAACGATACTGGATCCATGAATCCATCAATTGATTTTATTACGTACTACGCAGAATGAATTGAATAAACCAATGCTGTTTATTATGAATAAAAAACGACAATAAATTACGATTCATTCATTGAAATTTCAATTGATTGCACTTAATCAAAGACAATTTACAACGGGTAATTTATAGTTTTTTATCTATGACATGCATTCATTTCAACATTTATGTAACGTATGTATGTATTTCTTAGAATTTGGAATGTATAAATTATGTTTACGGTATTTGAAAACATATGTCAAGTAACATAAACGTTTACTCAATAGCACCATAATGATTAAATAAGTAATTCAAAGAAATATTTCTAGGTAACTATGTATATTCATAATTATCTACTGCGTGTACTTCTCGTGCGTATTCTCAATTCACGTTTTTTGAGAACTACAGTTTATCAAATGACGAATACCACAAAGGTTACTAACTTAACTTACTAAATGTAAATTAAAAAATAATACTAAGTACCTACAATCCGTAACATTTCGAATTAAACCTATTATGTTGGATACTTTAGTGATATTAAAACCATCGATTTTAAATCTTGTTAATTAGATATATTATTGAGTTTTTGTTGACAATCACAGTATCTTAAATATTAACTCAGAATTCATTCTAATATTATTATGGAATAACATGGTATTATAAGCGTCATAGTACGTTTATAGAAACACAAGGCGTGGTAAAAAGTTGTAATGGTCGCCGTCGGCATACTTTGCGCCTTTGTCCTCAATTACTTGGAAATAGCATTGTATTGTACCTTAAGCTGGATAAAAAACAAAAGCCTTATTGGTAACACTTCCTTTAGACGCCTCTTCCGTTACAACTATTGTAGTTTTTACAGCATATTTTTAACATTGCAGATCGTCTCACTTTTCATGAAAAGTCGTACTATATTCCAATGTTATTTAACTAATTTTGTACCTACATAATAATACCGTAATAGCAAACATAAATAATATACTAAAGTTTAAAATCAGTTTCTATTTTGACTAATGCATTTTCTGATGGATTTGATGCCGTTATTCACAGAAATACCGTCAAGGCAAAAACAGAGTTACTGTGTAAATTGTCTGCCAGCATTATACTGCAATCTGGGCTACCTTATGGCAGGATTGCTCAATGTTCGTTGCGAATTTGAACAAGTGCGTGGGTCTCGCAAAGGTCAACCGCAGGTGTAAGTAGCCAACTTTTTGACCAAAAAAAAAGGTAAAACTTAATAGAGACGTAGTTAGTTTGAATTTATAAAAAAATATTTGCATGTTTTCATGCTAACTTTTTTTAAATGTTTCAAAGCCTGTTGTACATGTATCAAATAAATAAAATTAAAGTGTCTGTTTGTGATTTTAAAATAACAACTTTTTACTCAATGCTAATCAAAGTATACACGATACCTATAACAAAAATACAATTATAAAAAAAATATCTGTCTGTCAGTTTGTTTGGCTGAAGTAATCTTCTAAAAAGCTGGACCGATTTTGACGGAACTTTCACTGGAATATAGCTGAAAGTCTAAGGTGTAGGCTACTTTAATTTTTGAAAAAAGCATTAGCGCACACTCCACGCGCATGCGGGCCCCTTCGCGGGAGCGCGGGATTTCAGTTATTTTTAAATATGCAGTCCTTTTTACTTTTTAAACGCGGGTGAAACCGCGGGGATCAGCTAGTGAATTGTTATTATAAAGATTAGTTGACAACCCTACGCAGATGTGCTACGCACGTAAAAGTGACCAACAAATATTACTACTGTTCGGTATACCGGCTTTATATTAAACCTGTATATTGATCGCATTGTTCCGAGGTGCGCAAATTCAACTGTTCATACAATACAACTGAATTTTGTGCGTAGGTACTTGTGTAAATAAATTTAAAGATAACTAAGTAACAAGTAGAATGTAGATGTCTTCCGATAAGTGGCCACTGTCGCCATCGAAGTCACCAACCAATGCGAACTTTGAAATGGAGTCCCTTTTATCTGATATTTCTATTAAAATAATTATAATAGTTGCGATCATATTTGTGAGATTTGTCACTATGCCTTTCTTTAATCGGTTTTACGAAAACGTGAAAGTTAGAGAAACTTATTCAATTTTGACGATGTTATCTATATAGAGTCTAATTCAATGCAAACTTACTTTTAACAAAACATGATAAATGCTGCATCCAAATATTATTTCGATTAAGATTAATTTGGTTCCTATAATCAGTTTAATCATTTAACTTTCTCTATTATGCATTAACAAATAAATTAGAGTGTACGTAAAATGCATTGTAACTACGTAGGTGTT
This sequence comes from Urbanus proteus proteus, assembly GCA_018251915.1. Lineage (NCBI taxonomy): Eukaryota > Metazoa > Arthropoda > Insecta > Lepidoptera > Hesperiidae > Urbanus > Urbanus proteus. The sequence continues at coordinate 6,401 of DWPV01001309.1, read as the reverse complement.
TAAATAGTTTCGTAGATTCTATCATAGATAGATTAATTATGAAAAATTACACTAACTGTAAACCTGTTGTTTCAAAGATTTTATTTATTTGTATACAATAAATAAGTATTCAATTTATCAAAATGCCATCCATAGGGGTTCTAAAGTAGACCACAAAGATACCATTGACAGTCTGCAACTCCTACCTACCTATTAATCAGCACAAAATAAATTAAAGTTGTATTATGTATTACTTCTATAACCAAAAAATCAACCAAAAGGTACCCAATAAATATAATTAAATTGCAAGCCATCGATCAACTAGAATCGCCACTTAACATCGTCACATATTCAACACGAATTGAGTTCAAATGAGCCAGAATTGTTCCTGTCGTCAAGCCAATGAATTGAATATTCTACGCGTCGCAGTCAAAGAAAGTGGCTATCAAAATCAATTCACTTGGCTTAATGTTAATCGCGTTAAGGAATGTTGACATAATATGCAAATGGCGTGTTAATTTGTGCACTCTTGTGCTGTGGACGTTACGTTCAACGAAATTTCATACCTACACGTTTACCAACAGTTATACAAATAATAAATATACATAATTTAATAAATGGTTGATAAATGTGGCACACGCAGCATAGTAACATGTGGGTGAAATGTCATGTCACTCGTAAAATAGGTATAATTCAATTAGCACGAATTAAATGTAATTTCCTCAAATATATTGGTTATACAATTTCATTAAACGTTTTAACAAATGTTAATTATTTAAACAAACGGAATATTTAATATACTATTATGGAGTATTTAATATTTAATTTACAACGCAGAGGTGCAATATTATTTCTAAGTTTATATTATTTTACAAATGCGGACACCCTTAAATATATCTGACACGTAATGCAAGCGATTTTTAATCTTTCGGCTGCAATCACAATGACGAAAATAGGTCTTCACATAAGTAAAATAGATTTTGTAGCCCCCAGCTGTTACGGCCACGGTGACATAACTATTATTATTTAACGGTCGATAGAAAAGCTTATCAGCTGAGCTTGTGCAGGATGCCATACAATTAGACAGATAACTTTTATTTGCAGTGCCAATTTTATTGATATGACACTTGAAAATTTCATGAGTTTACCACAACCCACAAACTTATCATTTTTAATATTTTATTCATAACTATTACAACTGCTTAAATTTTTAAGTAACTCAATTTGCAACTTGTTAAGATGTATCAAGGGGAAAAATTACCACACAGTTTAAGTTAGTTTCGTTACTCACCGTCTAAATATTTAAAACACTAAAATAAATACTATACACTAAACAAGTTAAATAAACGCACTACTAGATGCTTACACTCTTTTACTAATTAATCTAGACTTAAAACGCTATTTTTATTTAACAATAAGCAATAATCAAAATTGCTTTTACGAAACCTCGAGCCGAGAAAGACGCACACCAGACACCGGCAAGCGCAGAAACCCGACTAATGCGACCTCACGCGGTGAGCTCTCAGAATATATATATGAATGAGAATAAACGTTCCGTTCGGCGTTCGAATACTTTAATGGCTTCATCATTCGAAATTTCAATTTGTAGAAATGTTAATAAGATTACAAACTTTTGTTAAATACCTTGCTGACGTATATGAATTAAAATTATCACTATTATTATGCCAGTATCAGAGCCAATATGTTTGAATTAGTATGGTTTTTATCTCTTTAAAGTATGTTAAATATACAAAATAAATTATATTATTATCTACTTACGACTTAATGAAAAAAATAAAACCGTATCTACTAATTGTAAGCAAGTTTTGTAACAAATGTTTCAGTGGTAACGAAAAAATTGAAGAAAATCAAATGCAGGCAGGACTGGCGCCGGTTTGGCGGCGACGTCCGGTGCACGATGGCGGGATGAGTTCTCATTGGCTAATCCGCGCCAGGCCTCTATTCTTCCGCACATCGACTATATTAAACTCTATGAATGAATGAGTAATTATTGATGTTTAATTCTTAAATACTTAATATAATATATTGTAATAAAATATTATAAATAATTGTTAAATTATATTTTAGTTATTTGCTTATTATTTATGAACAAATACCGTATATTAAATATAATCCAAGTATCTGTAAAGAAACGTTTTTACGCAAATAAAATATAAGAATACCCTCAAATTTATGTATTATATTTTGTTGTAGTAGGTGTATTTTATCTTTTATTAGTTGGGTTTGGCACAGCCATTAGTAAAGTTCCGGTATAATCACTTAGTATATTTTTACTAAGATATTTTTTAAATTATGAACATTAGATAAATTTCAATTTTAGTTCTAGATCGATTGAATTGACTATTTTATATAAGTACCATATATTTATTTCAAAAATTAAATACCCAAGTGATAATGTCTTCAACGAACTTTTTATCGGTAAAAACACATTTAACAGAATTTAAAGCCGGTTCAGACAAGGATACGTTAAGTGAGGTAAGTTAATCAATCACTTAGGTAAAAATGTTTTAACAAATAACAAACGAAACCGTTAACTTTTAATACCTACGATAAGGGATACCGCCATCTTGAAGTATAGAAACAGTTATGTTTCATAAATGTTAGTCATAGTAGACATATATAAAATATGAAGCAGTAAAATATGAAGATTTCACATTCTCCTAGAATATATAACATTTTTAATAGTTCCATTGAAATAATTACAGGCTTCTGAAAGTGGGACAAGCAACTCTGTGACGTCAGCAGAAGACTTACAGAAATTAGCAGTAATACTCGGGTTAAACAGTGCCGAAGATGTTTATCAGGAAAGATTTCGTGTCGACAGGCGGCGCCTGGAGGCAATGCTGGCTGGTATGTACCAAAACCAATATTAAACTCGGTCAAGTCATATTTTTTATTTTTATAATCACATCCTTGTTTTTTCAGAAAATCTGGAAGAATCGCAAACAGCGCAGGTCTTTTTTCATAGAGTAAGTTTAATTACCAACAGTTAAAAATCATACAACCTAAAAATATATAATTAATATACCAGAGCTTATTATTCGTATTGTAGGTAATGGACGAGACAAATACGTTAATAAATTGGCCCGCTCGACTGAAAATTGGAGCTCGTTCAAAAAAAGGTCAGTTATTTAAATTACTTGCCATTGCAATGAATGAACGTCTTTATAAAAGTTTTTTAAAAATGCAACTGGTATTTCTAGGTATTTATTAAGTGTTACAAATTTATTAAAAATTGGAACACATTTTAATATTTTGAAAGTAAACTGAAGACCAGTGAACAAAACTGACCGAATGAAATCGAAATTTTTGGCGGGCTGGCGCCAAACAGGCGCGTGCGGCGCCAGCCCGGCGCTCTACAATTTTATGAATTTAGTTCGATTTTTTTTCGGTAATATGCATTAACGTTCGGTTGATACGAATTTTTTTTTGGAAATATTTGAATGAATTACAATGGTTTTTACAGATAGTGATGAATTATTATATAAAGCGATTACTAAAATACGTAACAATAATTTTGTGGAGCTTTTAAATTTTGTAGGTCAGTTAAAATATTTAGAAATTATCATAATAAACGGTCACTGTGGTAGTGAAGTTTTAGTGATGCATTTAATTTATTTTAGATCCACATGTGCGAATCGCCGGCCGACCTGATGATGTGAAGCTGGCAAGAGAGAAGATTATGCAGTTGCTGGACACTAGGGTAATTTGTTTTAATTATTATTCTTAGAAAATTACTGGTAGAGTCGCTACCGCTCCTATTTGCTCTGCTGTTGTGCTTACATAGTAGTGGTGAAAAGTTGAAAACATAAAGTTAACTGAGTTAATTGACAAAAACGTTGATGGGTAAATTCTGTTTGGAGATTGTTTATCAGATATTCATAATGCAAGTATTAAATAATTATAAAATTAAGTTATCTCACCACCTCATGTATAAATTATAATAATTAGTAAAAACTTATACCTATATAGACTATTTTAGTAATAGTGCATTTTTACTAAAATGGTTTATATACATATACATTTCTTATTTAGGAAACTTAAGGTCTTTTCGATATTTTCCTTCACTGTTAAATTATTATTGTGGTACCCAACTTATGTAAGTTCTAATCTCGGAAAATCGGAAGCTTATGACACAAATGCCGCAGCGCGAGTGGCCGAAACTGCTGAAATTCATACTCATTTCTGAAATATTTAGTAAAAGATACTAAAGAACATAACTTTCGTTAGTATGAGTAAGAGCAGGTATAAATTATTTCTATTTCACTGACTTAAATATTTAGATACATAATATTAGTATTAAATTAGATAACTTACGAGTAATTACCTACATTATCATCAACCCATTATTGTTCCACTGCTGGGCATGGGTCTCCTCTCAGTGAGAGGGATTTTAGGCCTTAGTCCACAGCGCTGGCCAAGTGCGAAGTGGAACTACCTACATACTTAAAAATATTTGTCACGACATTGACGTAGCAAACAAGCAAGTAGTCCAACTTCTCGTATATAGGTAGATGGCCACTGTTGTCCACGTCTATATTTTGTCATCCACTAAAAGGTCACTGATAGATTTAGGAAATACCCTTAGGTGGTAGAACGTTTATGTATCGACTCCAGCGAAACCACCGACAGGAGACACTTGTTTGAGACGTTCCAGCTTAGTCGTCAGGGGTAGCGTTTGTAACCAACCTCAATTAAGACTGTTCTTATTTGGAGTTAAATACAAATATCCATAAGTGCAGGAGCCACTTATCATCAGATGGACTGCATGCTCGTTTGCTACTCCTATATTATATAAAAAAAAAAACATAATTCAAATGGGAGAGGGCAGTTTTTCTTCATCTTGAGCTCTGTAGCACTCGATTCCGACAGTAACGACCACTACTAAAAGCCAACTACTTCACAAAAGAGAGTATATTGTGGATTTACGAACATGTTTCTTTTTAACTAATTTCGATGGATTTAAGTATTTCCTACAGCATGTTAACTAAAACGAATTCTAAATACCCTTATGCCCTACAGCTAATAGATATATGATCAGCATTACATGGATACGTTACGTAAATAGATTATGCACATTATACACATTGGTTGTTCCTCTATTGTTGAACATTTAGTGGAATAAGCCTTATTGTAATGCTAATCGTGTGCCCACAGAGTAATCGAGTCACGATGAAGATAGACGTGAGCTACACTGACCACTCGCATATCATCGGAAAGGTAAGGGTAGAGCAAGGATATTTCTGACAACAGTCTACCTTTTATTTAATTTGAGAATTGCTCAATGCCTAAGGTTCGAATAAAAATTTAAATAGGAATACCTTCAGTAAAAATGTACTTCGTATGTTCAATTCACGTAACTACAATACTTAGATTACTAGCAGATTAAAGCGCTTTGTGTATGAATTATTTTCTGGTTAAGAATAATTTAACATATTGATCCCCAGAATTGATTTAAAGGTAGGTAATGGAAGGTTGAGCGTTAAGACATCATTACTACATCTATAACATTAAAACTTACAAAGTTATTGATGCGCAAAAATATACATAATAGAAAGGAATTGGAAGTGTACTTTAACCCATTGTAATAAAAATACACTAGAATGTAATAAAATATGTAGTTTGAAAAAAATACGCTAATAGAACAAGCCCATTTTTTATGTCATCGAAATATGTAATATGAGCCAAAACTTCTAATTCTGACTTCAGCATTAGGTACAAAGTTGTTAAGCTTGATGATCGTATTGACATCCGAACTACACAACTGGTATAAAGTTTCATTGCTATACGACAATTAGAAGAAGACGTAGTTTAAAATTGACTTCTAAGAATACATTACATTACATTAGGTAGAAGTTACAAGTGAAGCTAATAAAAGCGTGTTCAAATCACTTTAGCTATGCTAAATTGTAAAAAAAAACAAATTAACGGGTGTACCTAAAAGTAAACCTAGATCGTATCATAAAAACGTAACAAACTCGTACTAAGGGTACTGGATTTGGAAATTAGGAAATAGGAAATTATTTGATCGAAGCCAGCAGCCGTCTTCGCTGCGCTAAGGTTTGCCTCTGGGGGGTTTTAGTCGGTCAAAAACTTATATAACCATTTTCACAGTTCTCGCGAACAACAAACAACAGGTGTACGTATCCAAATATTTTATAGGGAGGGCTAACAATCAAGCGCGTGATGGAGGAGACCGGCTGCCACATCCACTTCCCGGACTCCAACCGCACCAGCACCATGGAGAAAAGCAACCAGGTGTCCATCGCCGGCGACATGGAGCGCGTGGAGCAAGCCCGAGCACGCGTCAGGGTATGTTTATAAATAAACTAGTATTAACCCGCAGCTTCGCTCGCGCTCATTCACACAATGAGGCCGTAGGTATAAAAGTAGGTACATTG
>DWPV01001308.1:0-21415 GCA_018251915.1 Urbanus proteus proteus | reverse complement strand
ATTTTAAATGACCACAGCTATCCATGGATATCCGTAATAAACCCCAGATGTTTACCTCTTAAGATTAAGTTGGAAACTAGAACACTTGCTAGTATTTAATAGATACTGCTGTTAAAAGACAAAAATAAAATTGGGCTGTCGAAGACACCTTCGAATACTAAAATAATTACAGACATTGCTACTAAATTAATTAAATTTAGTGTAAAGTTCAAAAAAGAAGCTATTTTACAAACTGCGCTTCATGTCCCGATTTCATGAATTTATGCATGGTTTACCGATCTTTACAGTATTCTTTCCCTGAGGTATTGTTACTTTTTACGTCACATAAACTGGTATGGACACTTTTCACAGTATTTTTATTGGAGCGTAACAGCGTATGTCACTAAGATGTATATGCATAGGTATAACAAAGATATTACGGATAAAACCCGTTTAATCCGTAATTCATTAACTATACTAAAAGAGCTCGCTAAGTTGTGTGAAGTCCAATTTGCATTTGGCCAGCGTGGTGACCTATGGCGTAATCGCTCTTATTACGAGACGATCTATGCCCAGTAGTGCCTACTTATGAGTTGATGACAGTAGGTTAATTAATAAACAGATAAAAGACTCATGGCAAAACTCCTCGTAAAAAGACTCAGGGCAAAGCTCCTTAAGGCACATCTTATAAACAACAGCTACACATTTTTAAATATTACTTTGTTCAGTTCTCCACAATAACAGGTACTTGACGATGCGTTTTGTATGAAAACCGACCGGTGTTATTTATTTAAACCTTACATTTATTAAGTATATTTGTAACTGTCATTTTCAATTCAGGTAGATTGCGCCCTCCCGTAAGGTTGCGAAAGTTATTTGCGATTATTTCCGAATTTCATTATTGCGTTATCATTTCGTTAATAACGAAGCTTACACAAGACGGTTTGGATTTAAAAGCGTTGTACATGAGGTTTATTTTATAATGGAGTATTTTGAAAAAGTCGAGGAGATGAAACATGCCGCCACCATTTGTCACTACTTTCGGAACGAGGTGGCGGAGTAAAGTACTGGCCCGCCCTGTTTGCACCTCGGGCTCGACCACTTCTCTTTTTCTGTAAGGACTGACTCCATTGCTCAGTTTCGCACGTCATATTTCTGCGACCGTACTCTGTAATTAAGGAATTACTTAGTTTGTAGAACTTTCCGTGCCTTAACGACATACTTATCCGTATTACTATGCAACATCTGTATAAGTTAGATCATACGTTATGTCTTAGTCCTGATATATAGCAACGCATCAATGATCAGATTTAGGCTAAACGAATATACTTGTATTGATTAGAGAGTCAATGGTAATGAGCTAATGATATACTTAGATTAGGTGGACTGCATCAATAGATCCACACCTAAATAATGAGAACACGATAAAATACAAATTAAAAGCCCACCCATATTCTCATGATAATATCAATAAGTTTCTATGAAACGGTTTGAACTCTTATTACGAATTAAGGGTAGTAATTGTAATGTGCCCATAGGTATGTGATTCTAATAATACTTTGATCGATGTGGTAAAGCAATGCACGTAAATGCCGGTAGGTAAATCAGTCAATAAACGTCTTTGATAAAAAATCTAAAGACAACAGTGCCAATGGAGACAAATCCAAGGAGGTGGTGGAATGCGAACTTAATGGTTTCGGTTTTGGGACCGTGGCCAATCACTCCGTCATCAAAATTAAGAAAACATTGAACGTGGCCCGTTCGCGACCATCAGACCCTCGGAGAAAAACGGGACTAATGTACGCTACCCGGTGGCAACTGATCGCTTTAACTGCAGTATAATTTACACGGCACATGGAACTTACGTAATACATACTGGCTAGTCAACCGGGCTATGTTTGGTACTATATACCGGCCTATTGAGGTTACACGGTGTTATTAAATAATGGATTTCGGTTTATTGAAACGGTTAATATTAGGAGGTATTATTATCTTTTCGAAAATATTAGTGTTCAGTATTATTTTGATATGATTCTTTATCTATACTGTGCGTAGACTTTAAGAGTAAATCACTCAATCAATAATTAGTATGTTTTACAAGAGTTAAATTTATGATACTTAAATATAGCCTCGTCGTCAACCCATTAATGTCCCACTGCTGGGCACGGGTCTCCGCTTATAGTGAGAGAGATTTAGGCCTTAGTGCACCGCGGTGGCCAATTGCGAATTGGTAGATTTGAACCTCGGACCCCCGATTCAGAGGCTAAGATTTAACCATTAGGCTATCACTGCTTAATATGGCATATTTAGGCAAAACTATTAAAAACAAAAGAGCATAGGTCAGGAAAACCATAAACAGAACTAGAAGGTGGGTTATTTTCGTCACTAAAACAACAAGAGCTGATCAAATCACGAAATGTCATGTTTTAGGTCACGCGAATGTTATGTACCTATTTATATCACATGGCATTACTTATTTAACATATTTTCATAATCTGCACGATGTGAATAATAAATCTGTATCTATATTCTTTAAAAAAAATGCAAGTGTTAATCCGTTGTGGTAACGTTTATTGCTTCTTAATAAGATCAATGTTAAGCGTTGTCTTGTTGATTGGTGTAGTAAAAGAGATAGTATATCTCTTTTAATGTTACAATCATTAGAATGTATTGCAAGTATTACATCTTCAATTGTTTAAAGGTATCCGTAAGCCGCAGTCGCCACCATCAGGTAACATAATTCTTGGCTTTTCTTTATATAAAAAACATACAGCCGAATATACAACCTCCCCCTCGTACCAAATCGGTTAAGAATAAACCCAATAAGCAATAAGAAGTCTTACTTCATTCAGCTTATTGGATTTACGACTCACAATACAAATCTAATCAAAACAAACAGTTTTGTAATGAAAAGGCATAAGAAAGCGAATTTATAAAACAAAGCAATGTTTGCGTGTAAACACGCAGGCCGGTATAAATAGTAATTAAATAATTTGAGCCACTAATACGTAGTGGATTCGAGTGGCGGCCATTACACGCAAAACGCCAAATCATTTACAAGAAAGCGAGAGCCCGCCTTGTACTATTTACATAATTTATTCAGGGCGCACCACTAGCGTTGCAGCTTGCGAAGGGCCGAAGGCAAATTGTTTTATTGACATGAAGTTCCTTTAACGGCATGCTGAATAACTTGAGTGATGGATAGCGTGAAGGAAAAAGGAGTTATCTTCGCCATACTTAGGCTATTTTTCTGTTTATCTTAGGAAGAAACGTTATGCCTCTTCCATGTGACTTAGTAGACGAAAACAAAGAAGTAGGAAGGAACTAAAAAGAGTCACTTTTTACTATATGCGAGTATAAGTGCGGGACTTGTAAGAGTGGAGATCAATGTTTTCTCGCCTTATGAAAGCAGAATGTTTTTCTGCACCTTCTTCCTAACAGTGGTAGCTACTATGAATTGGCTTGGATATCAATTATTATTATGAGCTGGTAATGTAGTTTTAATATATTTAAAAAATCGTAATTTTTTATACAATATCATTAAATAAATTACTGAAAAAATTATGATAAGAAGAGGGATATTGACCCTTTTTATTGTTTTAAGTATTTTATATGGATATTTTCTTTTATATGGATTATTTTCACCGAGAAACTTAACAATTTTCTAAGAAATTTCTAATCTAAGACTTGAAAATGCTCAATTTTATTTACCTAGCCCTAAACCGTATCAAGCATCGCAAGCTACAACGTTGTTCGACTAATCCCGCGATACAATCTCCCAAATATTAAACTAATATTTAGGCAACGCTTTGCCTGGAGCCGCCTCATTTGAATAAGGTACAGTTCCATCCAGTTAGATTGACATCATTTCCTTTTATTATAATTTTCATAATATTTTGGAATATATAATGTCATAGGTACATAATAAATTTATAGTCATAAGTAGATATTAGTTAACATTTGAAAAATAGAAGCTGTTGATGAAATAGAATAGGATAAGAAGAGATTTAGTTAGAGAAGATACGTAGGTATATTTTGTCATAATAAAAATAACTTCCTAATTTTCAAATTGAAATCAATTTAAATTTTACTATCCGACAGTAAATTCAATAAAAACTTTGTTTCAAGCTCAAAATTTAAATGTGAATACAATAAAAAAACAATATAAAATTCATAGACAACGTTTCGACTTTTCAAATACAAACAATCATCCGATCGCCCCAATGAAAGCGTAGCTTAAGCCGGTTGGGTGTAGCTGTAAATATCATAATCATAACCCATTAGCCAGCTAATGCTATGTCTCCGCGGCGGCCTTTGAGCCCGCTTTATTGCTTTGCTATTAATTGTGAACATCCATCGAGAATTAATGCCGATATACAACCTCCGCCTTCCGTACTATCGGCCCTAAAACCCAAAATATAACTAATAAGCTCCGATAATTTCATCAATAGAAATTGAAATTAGACTTTACTTTCTACTTTTCACAATGTAAATGAGGCGTTAAGATCACACTTAAACATTTATTTATTTAAATAACTTCTGTTAGACTGTTGCTACTGATAAGTAAGTGTCTATTAAGTACCTACATACATAGTACCTATAGCCCTATAGGTATGCGTAAACTCGTAGAACTCATAGACTTAACTTTATAATACTTAAATTTAATTGTTTTTGCTATACGATTGCAGGTTCCACACGCACTTAAAAAATACAAAATTTAAATGTAGAGCATAGAATTAGATACCTACTATAGTATTAAAATAACTGTAATTGAATTACCGTAAAGAAATAGTACATTACGATACGGGTGACCTATGTTGCCAATTACGGCACGGCGTGAAGTTAGCGCCCGAGTGAAGCGAGGGTGATAAACGCCGTGCCTAATAGGCAACATAGGTCACTAGTATCGTATTTTATTTTATAGTACGCGTGACATAAGTCCGCTCGCACGCGGAAAGGCGTGCGTAAAGTGCGGGCTTAGGTCACAAAGTGCTATAAATACCGTTTTACTTTAACAGTATGATTTAATTATTATGACGAACACGCCACACAACGATGATATGTTTCATTTAGAGAAGATTTTTTAGTCATAAAGTAAAGTATCAAACGGTAGTTAAACTCAGAGAAGATTTTTAACTTAAGGTCGATCACAGGTCGAGCGTTGCTACTCCTGAGGACTAAGTTAGCACGCCATGGATAAGAATGTCTCCATTGTCACACCCTTCGAACATCAGCCCATAACACTACTATTATTAGGCAGAAATAGGTGTGCCGGTGATGCCGCCGGAGTCGAACCACAAAAATTCTACTATATTTAAATACGAATGCGAATAGATGCCAGGTAAAGTTACGAACATTAGGAGTCGATTCGGTTACTCTATCAGTGACCGATACAGTGTCTAGCTGTCTACATTTCTTGTAACGTAGATAGACGAGGTTCCTGACTAGCCCAAACTAGCTCCAGGCTCAATTAATGTTCATGAGAGTACAGTCCATGTTCATGTTGCATAGTGCAAGGCGAAGGCGGTCGCGGCCGCCCCTTTCTACTTAGCCAATCACACGGCCTGTCTCCGAGATCAGCCTGTGTCGCACCGGCATTTTAGTCTGGCTTGAGACTCTGCCTATGTTATAAGCGCAAGCGACTTCCAAGCATGGGTCCTCAAAAGATTTTTTTGGAGAAATACCTCACTTAATTCTTAGTGATACTTCGAAAAATAAAAATGTGATCATTATGTGGATGCCCATTTGTGCGAAAAATATTTCCTCTCCAAGACGCATTGAAAAGAATTGAAGTGTTCGTTTTCGACCTCTCCTGGTTGTGAAAAAAGATTATTCTCAGCAGTAGGACCCAAATAGCGATGCTCTCATGATATTATGTACTTTAGTACAGGAGTTATGCAAAACTTTGACAAACACAAACGTGAAAAAACAATAGTTAAGATTAGTTGAGAAAAAAAAAGACACGTAGAGAAAAAATCCAAAAGTAGCTTTCAAATTACTTAGCACAAAAATGAATTAACGGCTATCATACGCATTAATCATGTGCACTCAATAAGGATTATAGTATTAAATGGCATTCATGCGTTAAATCCCATAAAGGTCTTTATCACGTCACTTACAATACTTAAGTTCCTTTCCCCAAAAGGTCTCCGCTAGTCGCTCACAGTTCGTCCTCACAACAAACTATACATTGCTTTCATAATCCAATTAAGAATAATTGTCGATAAACTGACAGGGCCGATATCGATTTATGTGGTGATATTTCAGCGTCGTTAATAAATGTACGAGTATGCTTGTTCTTGGCGTTTGATTGCACGTCGGGTTTCCATTAAAGTTATGCCGGCTACACGTTGGCTCCAATGTTGGCACCAACGCCTTAAGTCTGAAGTCCATTAGAAAAAAACATGTTTGTTCGCTCCAATATTGGTGCTAATGCTATTTTCTAAATCCACACACAATCCATTGGACTTATGGTATTGGAGCCAACGTTGGAACCAACGTGTTGAGCCGGCCTTATTCGAAAGACCCACCGACTCAGTATTGACAGCTTGTAATCCGATAGTGATTTATGCGATTATTGTATAATGCCAAAATAATTTGCCCGAATAATTATATTAATATCTTATAAAATTATTTATACAGTTTGTTACGCAACCTGTACGATTTATTTCTGGTAACTTTTAAAGTGGCCCGATTGTTTTATTGTTATCGATTGCAATAACTTCGGGCTTTTGTGAAAATTACACTTATTACACGGGTTACAAATAATCTTTATTAGTATTTTTATGTATCTTTGGTTGTAAGTGAGCGAGGAGTACATATTTATTTTTAAAGTGACTATATTGCAATGAGTCTATTTTAACTAACTTCTACCTATGACCCGAGATAATAACTAGATATACGCGTATATAGGTAGTCCTATCTAATAGTCTCAGCTTAACTAGCCTACTATTTTTATATAACAATTAATTATAGTGGGTCCAACATACGATTAAAATAACGGATACCTATAAACTATAATATTATGGAAGGTATCGACGTCGTAAATGATATTCAGAATTTCTTCAAACGTCGTTATATACTTATTGCAGATACTTAAGACGCTGAATACTTGTTTACCGTGATCTTAAGTTACTTGCAATAACGCTTACATTGTAAGATGTCAGTCAATATCGCGTATATACCTACTATGTAGTAATGTTATCCCAAAATGTCAGCTCTATTGATTTCGCGGCACATTGCGCGTGAGTTACGACGTCTGCGGTGAACCCTGACTTACGACCGCATCCTCCCGATTTATTAGATCGTTATACGCTATACCGCATCGAGGCGAATAAATTCAATTCCATTTCATTTTTACTCCGTATTTCACGCCGTGACAAATTCCGAAGCGAGCGATATGCGGGTTGTGTCTGGTTGCTCGTTTTGTATTTGTTTTCATGTTTTGCGCGGTATACTGCGGTAGTAATATTTGTTATGCAGGCTATATTATAAGAATAAACGACTCCTAACTACTACTAATCAAGTTTGAATATCGCAATAGTAGGTACATAGGTAATACAACATAACTATTATCATCATCATCATCATCAACCCATTATTGTCCCACTGCTGGGCGCGGGTCTCCCTTCATAGTGAGAGGGATTAAGGCCTTAGACCTTAGGCCTTAGGGATTAAGGCTTCCACCGCGCTGGCCAAGTGCGACATGGTAGACTTCACACAACTTTGAGAACTTCAGATGTGTAGGTTTCCTCACGATGTTTTCCTTCACCGTAAAGTAAGTGATAATTAATTCTTAATACGCACATAAATCAGAGGTGCGTGCCCGGGATTTGAACCTCGGACCTCTCGATTGACAGGCTAAGTTTCAACCATTAGGCTATCACTGCTCGCTAACATAACTATAGGATGTATCAATGTACGTTTACAATAGTAATGGAGGTTAAAGGATGGTATTCCAGATAACCTTTATTTAAAATGGCAACAACAATAAATATTTACGTTACTAAATTATATTTACTTATGTGGCTGTGATATATTATCAATAAATGCCATGACATATTGACGACATTGGCATTTTGATTCCATGATATATTTGGTCGTAACTTGTCATTCAATCTTCTCATTTAACTGATTCAATAACAACGGCGTGGACGTTATTTAAAACAAACATAAATAAGTAGTTCTTCTCCTAGGGTGAGTAGCTTCCTCCTGTTTAACGTAATTATTAATGTTATTCTCAGTTATCCTCAATAAAAGCTAACATACCTAATATTACAAAATTAACTGTTATTCTTCACAAAGTTCTCTACAATCCGGCGAAATTCACATACATATATAATAGCACAAAATTAACTCTTATTCCTCCCAAAGTTCTCTACAATCCCGTAAAATTCCCGGCAAAATTATATTCAGTCGTTTTCAAGATTGCGTGGTCGAACCAAATTATCTAAGAAATTAGATTTCTTTGAAAATTAGTGACAATCAGATATTTTTCATGACATATTATGTATCATTAATAACAATAAATTATTGCGGCATTTGTTGCTGACATTGACATTTGGGTATTGTGATATATTGTTATAGTGACATGTCTTCTACTCTTTGTATTTTAGATACGTTATAATAGATGCTGTATGTATCACGCATATTAATATTACTCTAAATGTCTTCGGGAAATTAATTAAACCAGAGCGGAGTCAGCCGATCACATCGTACATCGAAAGGGTAATTTCAACAGAATGACACGGTCATTAAGTTGATATTTACTTCATTGTTGTCCGAAATAAATGAGCGTATTTTGTCATGCGGCAAGCGCTGTCACAACAAACATTATTTCATTTTATTTTATGATTTTGTAACGTGCCGTGAAGCGCTGGCGTTCCGGGGAGGGCTTTGTTCTGTGACAAAGATTCACCAAGTTTAACGGTATCGCTTAAGGGTAGACTCTGTGTCTAATGTTTTGTTACTAATGTTCAATGCACTTTTTATTTTCGCTGTAGAAACCGTAAATGCAATTTTAATGTGTTACATTTTGTGTCAGACTACATTTCGTGTTGTACTATTGTGATACAGTGCATTATAAAAGAAAGAATGAACGCCTTTCCCAACATTGAATATTAAAAGCGTATCGTCTTCAATATCAGAGGAATATTCAGATTTTAATCGAGCGTAGTGTACATAATTTTTAATTAAAACTGGTAATCTCTTTTAGGAATTCTTTTGTACAGTCTGAGTTAATTTGGTGAAGAAGAATCCGAGAGATGAAGCGTGAATCGATAAACACATTCCGTACTCCCGTCGCATGATGGATCCTAATAAAAACCGTAAATACGAGATGATCCGGAATAACAACAGTATTCAAATTTCCGATTCGTTGCGGATTTAAACAAAAACGTTCTATTTAATAGTGGGATGATGGAGGCACGAGTGTAATTGTGTGTGCATGTTTCGTTCGGTATAAGCTTTTCGAATCGATTTGGTGGTAATCGAGACGCGTGCGGCATCGCGCCATTCGATCTACAGTTCCGGTTTGTTTTAGAACGTTTAGAAGGTAATATTGGTAACTTCGGATTTAAACGTTGTAGAACTCTTCATGCTTCGAAAGCACCATCACCGAACCCTTTTTCTATTAAATATGCTATTTGATCTAGATATATCTAAATTATCTTAAATGTGTTGTAAAGACGCCTCAAATTAGTCTTTACGGATACCGACACATTTTGTCCTTCTTAAGATTTAAGAATATAGGAGTCCTATTGAATCTTATTTACGTTTGGTGGTAGCTATCCAGCTGGCTAGCTAAGGAGTCTTCTTAACGCCAGATGGACTGCGTGCCATTACAAATTAGATTAAAACAGAAATCATATGGTCGCGTGTCGTCGCCAACATGTCTATACTGTTACGTAATCAAGTATTCGACAAACGAACGATCGCCGTAAACCATGTATTGATAATGTACACCGTCAATAACATTCTCTTTATTTCTATATTATGCAAGACAATTAAAGGTTGAGTATTAATACCTACTACTCGATTATACACGACTTTCAATTACCTACGATGAGACTTGCCACTAATTCCATAAACTTAATATTTTAGAAAGCTCTTTAATGTAAGTATTTAATTAAAAGTGTATTTATCCCTTGTTAACTTTAACTTGATATTTATGAGGTTTTTACTAATTCGTCGACTGTTAGGTATATCAATTACCTAATACACACACGCATACATCTTTAAAACAAAAGTAATAGTAAAGTAGATATGTAATGTAATAAAAAGTAGTAAGTTTAAAATTAATATAAAAAGAACAGGAGAAGTGAGAAAACTGCCAAAACTACCACTTAATATAAAACATTGAGCCAATTAAATTGAATTTTTTGCCATTTTTAATAAACGTTGGTCTCTTTCTCTTTTGACTTAAAGTGAATTTTGAACAAAATTTAATCCATGATGGGGCGTTATCATAAAATATTTTTTTCTTGTGAGTTACTTTATAAAATCTAATATCTTTTATATTACAGCGAACTTACATGTTTTTTACCCACTATCTATTACAAGGTTCCCCTCTACAAGTCTACCGGATGTAGGGAGCTAGCTAAAGCGGTACAAAATGTTTGGGCGGGATCCAGCGACCGACCCTAATGAAACAATTTTATGCTATTCAATTTATCTATATAAAATCCGTAACAGTGGTGTATCCATAAATTGAATTTGTAAAATGCTTGCTAGCAGTTATAAAATTAAGAAAAGGGTACATAAATGTTGTTCGATATTTGACTGTGCTTGTTTTAGCATAAAGCAGAATGTCAAGACTTATCTGTAAGTAAATGTAAGTTATTTACATAAATAATATAAGTTATTAGGTACATAATTATACCTAGGTAGGAAGAACAGGGCCTTACACAAAAATAATGAACTAATTACTTATGTGTACATACACATATCTAAGTTTATTATAATAAAAATTACAGTGACTAAAATAATTGGCACAAACGTAAGTCTGAGTACTCAGAATATGCTACTAATGAAAAACATTTAGAGTTATTCACATTCAAACTTTATGGCATACCTATAACTACCTACTCTATACTAAGATTTGACTTCCAAACTGTATCTTGGAATATCAAACATGGTGGAATATGATCGAGTATTCCCCCAATTGTAAGGAGAAACAACTACGAACGGATGTTTTATGTATAATCTAGATACCTATACTACACACTAAATTTTCAAATACTACACTAAATTTTCAACATATCTTAAAAATATTGACATACCTACACCGACATGCGTACTGATTGTAATATAGATAACCAATATTAAGCTACTGTATTTTATATAAACATGTTTTAAATTCATTTGCAAATCTAATAATTTTTAATGATAATTTTATGGTAATTATAATTTACATTGGCTACCATATTAAGTCAGCCAACGATTTATAGCGTACATTCATGCTTATATCATATAATTATCTGCAGTTACTTATTTGCTAATAGAATTATTCGCAAATATCGTATTATCTATGAATAATTTTAAAACCATTGTTTGTAGTTGTTGTTAATAAGCAACTACACTACCTACCTAGTCTAAAACAACATTTTATACAGTTTACCAATTCGCAGTCCCAAAATCCAAATTTCCTCTCATTTTAAAAGGAGAGTCATACCTAGTGTCCCACCACCGGCTTTGATTCAGGCTCACCCCGGTTGAACTTGAGTCTCATCACCAAAATTTGGTGAAGCTATAGCGGCCAATAGTAACTACCAATAAAAACAGTAACTGCATTTAAGAAAAAATACCAACAGTGGGACAGTAATGGGTCAATGATAAGTGCTTCGTCACTACATAGTATAAAATAAAGTCACTTTCCGCTATCTGTCCCTATGTATGCTTACAACTTTAATACTACGGAAAGGATTTAGATGCGGTTTTTTCAATAGATGTGTGATTCAAGAGGTTTAGGTATCTGTAATATAACGCGTGCGAAGCAGCGGGCTAAAGCTAGCTGTTCATAATAGACTGCCTATTAGGTATGTTAACAAGTTAAAGTATTTCTACCATTGGTCTCGGTTTAAAAAATATTTATCTTTTTCTTTCCTTATTTATGATTTCCTACCAATAAATTGATTTTTGATTTTCTTCTGTATTCAATTAAAGTTGCAAGTAAAAAGTTATAAAATCAACCAACAAAACCGTTCGCGTCCATACAATAATAAATATTTAAAGAGGTTAGCAGGTGCAATATACCTCAAATTGATGTCGGAATAACAGTGCGTGGAGCTGAAATAATAATAAAAAAACCGCCTCGTCTTTGAAGCGGCGAACCTGCAATTTGGGAATTAATTCTATCACATTTCGCCCGCGTCGGCCACACTGCTTTATGGCTTCTCTGACACAGCTACAGCTGATTATAGGTACTCGTTTCAGTATTGAGCGTGGTGTGATTCTAAGCGATGACTATTACTGAAATAAAATCTAGCTTGCCATATTACGAACTAGTTAAATATCAACTGTATCTATCGTAAGTGGCCTCTGCCATCCGTGAACATCTGCAATCAACCCCAGATGTAACCAACCCAAGATCAATATCCTACCTGAGGTTGACCACATATGCATTGTTGGAACGCCTTGGATAAGTCTGTTTCCCTTACCTCACCCTTCAGACCAGAACACAGCAGTGCTTAACACTGCAAGCAGGCAGTTCTAGGTGAGGCGGTAGCGCCGCCGGAGTCGAACTACATAGAGACCTTTAACTACAAGGAAAAGGGCCTCTTGATATAGGAACCAGTCCTATAAGTACCTATAACTTAAGCCTGATAAGCAGAGATTTATATATAACCAAGATTCGCCCGTTCCATACTTCAGACGCGCGAACCTGTGTTTGCCTTTTAATCAGATACTTTCGCTAGACGTGCAACGTGTGACAGAGAACAAACTATATCAATTACATAATGCAAGAGCGAGATAACTGTAACTATCACTACGCCATCTTTTCTTCAGCAGTTACGCAAAACGTAAACAGTTTTTGAATGCGCAGGGCCTATCTACGATTGTATAAATCTTTGCTGATAAGATATTAAGTATTAACATGATAAAACAATCTAGGCACTTATAATAGTATTTGTATAATTTTTCATCGCTTGCAACTCGCTCGTAGTGTGCAAAGTGTCTCATGATTCCCCTGACACCGCAACAGCTGATTAAGTATAAAACAGCTTTGCCGCCCGCAATCTCGTGATATTATCGGGTTAATCAACAACCTCCATTTCTCCTCATAATTTACTGTTTACCCGTATTGTGTAAGATACTCCGGATGAGCGTCATCGGAAATATTTTTCTCTTATTACCTTATTTCTTACACTTTTCCTTACTTTTGCAGCCTCCAGTCGAAGCCATATTATTGGTTATCGCTGAACTACACTTCTTAATATCAGTGCCCCACACCCGCAAAACTATCAGTGTTATCCAGAATAACAAACTTTACATGCGTAATTAAATAGACCACTTATTGTGACTTAAACCGCTTTCGGTACCAGAAAACTTTATTAGTTATTTGTTACAATACAAGAATAATAAATAAATAATATATATTGCATTGTAGATATTTTCTGCTAAAATAATATAAATTCAGGATTTCTATAGGTTAAATAGGTTTGAGATAAAACGATGTGGAAGTCGAGCACAGTTTTTCCTACGAATTCGTCACTAGTACCTAAGCTTCCCTTTTTACCCACAGCACTTTTTAATCCAGAACACAGCATAAATTGTTTCTACCTTAATACTAAAAAAACTCAAATATACTTTATTATGGATATTGAATTTTATATACTTAACGCTTATCATATAACAATATCACACAAGTCAGTGCTCTCACCGTTACAGTTTAAAGCTTGAAGTAAGGTTTCCATCTTTCATACCTTGACAAATCATTTTATGTGTGATTATTGGACATGCATTCTTCCGTATCTAAACGGAACATTAAAATATCTCTCGATGCATCAAATGTTTTCCTTAACTACATCCACTTTTAACCTGAATACCCACTAGCCTATTAACTGAATTTAATTTGACGTGGTTTTCATTAGCTAACCAATCAGTACACCGTGACAAAACTAAGATTAGTTACGAAGGATTAACTTCGATCCCACATCTCAACACAAGGTCAAGGTCAAACACCCACATACACACACGCATACACAGACGCATACACACACACATACATAAATATATGTAGGTACGCATACACAAGGATCAGATAATGATCCACCATAAATTACATCATTTGATTGGTTCCAATCAACTATGGTCTCGATTAAAAAATGTATTTGGGGTCGCATTTTAGTTTTATTGATTGCTCCTTAAATTAGGAAGTTCCATCTTAGTATTTTGTTTGATGTGATGACTTGCGTGTGAATATGTAATGAACAGAACAGATTCAAACACTATTATTAATATTGCTCGACGACGGCTTAAATGGCAGTAAATGCAAATTATTTGATTTACACAAGTAAATTGATTAAATCATTAGATATAGGTAATTTGAAGGTGGTAGAGTAGAACCATTTATAGTGCGTATTCTAGGTTGAAGGAAGTGTCGGGATTCTAATTTAGATCTAAAGCAACGCATCTAGTCTATGCGGTAGTATGAACTAGATGCGTGCTGCTAAGAATTTAATAAAATTGATTGTACTGTACTTACGTCTGTAATTAAAAAAAAAACTTAAATATTTAGAACGGTATTTTTCGTATATATTTTTCTGCGTAAATAAATTAAATAAACGGTAACACTATTTTTTTTTACATTTAAAAATCGATAACGGGCGTGTTTTTTAAAAATAAAAATGTACTTACTCGTAAATGGTAAAAAATAAGACAGAGAACAAAAGTAGTTTATATACATATAGGTACATATATAAAATATGTAATGGTATCTTCCAAGCCAGAGCGTAGTGCGGAAGGCAGGTGTAAGTCGTAAAAGAAACAAACTTTAATTTTTTAACTTCCGTCTAATTTAAAACAGGTTATTGATGGGAAATTCACTAGTTTCATATCGAATGTCGTGATTATTCTCGAACTCAATTAAAATTAAAACGAGACTTCCAATTTCAATCATAGCAAATGCCGCTCAGTTCAATATACTGATATGTAAGTAATCGATTTTATTGAGTTTGAATGTGTATTCTGATAAACTATAAGTATATTTAACTAGGTTTTCACGTCTTCGCCCGCTTGGGCCAAGTTTGTGACGGGAAATAGTGAAATGTGTTAGATAGGCCAATGTTCAATAGGCCGAATTTCATCTAAATCCGATCCGCAGGTTTTTCCAAATACACTCGAACGTACATCCATCCATTCACCATCCTCACAGACTGTATCCCATCTTTATAATACGGAAGATGGGTAAACAGATTTGCATCTTAATCGCTGTGTCGTGTAAAGCAAAATCTCTACAATAATGCGTGTAAAACAAAAAAATAACATGTTTATAGTTTTTGACATCAATCATAACTTTAAATACTAGATATGTTTAGCGCAATTTGAACATTTTTATGTCAAACCCATTGCATGATTAAAATATTTTCAGACTGATAACCCACTCGCAATACTATTTGCTATCGTTTTACATATCCATAATCGCATGACAACTCAAAGCTTCATTAGCAGTACAACATGTCCGACATGTGTTAATAAAACATGTCAGTAGCATATTTAACATGCAGTGTTGCTAGAACCATAATTAATACGTAAAGTTTTACGTTATTATGTGGGTTACGAACTGTAACACTAAACTGTTGTGCGTGCCAATTCACGTTGCACCTATTATTGCGCTAGAAGGTTACGTTTGAGGCTGCAACGGTTGGCACCGCGTGCAGGACAACCGGCAATCAGCTGTAACAATAGACCACAACAGGAAGCGATGGAAGTGCTAATTCGAAAAACGCAAACCACATCGTAATCAGCACAAAGACGCTCCGCGTAGCTCGTAGCGATGAAATGACTACGAGGGGCCTGCAATTAGTGGCCGAGGCAAAATGGCTGCCCGGCTAACCTGCCATTATCTCCTGCATGCTAGCGAATTACGCCAACCCTAATAGAAGCTACAAAGGTTTGTTTTATACTCCCCGGAGCTCATATGTGCTTGGACACCCACCCCTGTACGTTAGCGTGTGTTAATTTAATTTTCTACTTGCAGTAATTGCACCGAACCGGCTGACCGAGGGCCTACATTATGACGAGCTATTTGTATATTAAAAGTAGATATTTACATATTACAATTTACATGTAGTGTGTTTTGTAGCCTGGTAATGAATTACGGCAGATTTTTAATTTAATTAATTGTTCTTTAGCCACTGTTTTGTTTATTGGATTCATTAAAACGTATGCTAATGGAAGTGTATTATTAAGCTGCGGCCGTTATTTATTCTTCTACACGCCTGTGTGTTTGTGTTCTTACACAAACTTTCAACAATATTTTGCAATGTAAAGTATAATATTAGGCATTGGATACAAAATAAATTAAAAACTTGTATAATTAAAAAAACTGTGATTAATATCTAATAATTATAATTGTTATTAAAACGTATTGCAAACAATTGGCCAGCAATTGGTCAAAATCTATCTGTGTGGCAAGAGAAAAACGTGTATCGGGAGTGCTGTGGGCGCCCCGCCGCGCGCGCTTTATGTGCGCCGGCGCATTTGTCATGTTAACACTAAACGTATGAAGAGCCGTTATTAATGACGAAAAGATTATGTCGGCTCAGCCAATTGTTGCATTGTCCGCCGTGCCCGCTCGCCCGCGCTCAATGCCGTATTTCCTTTATTTGCTTTTCAAACTAATATAAAACGAACTTCAGCCTCGGCTTGGGACTAATCAAACGGTATTATAAAAATACCCGTTGAGATTATTTATGCATACAAAAAGGTAAACGATGTAATTGTAGCGATAATAAGAAAAAGTCGCACCAGACCGCTTTTTATTGCGCACACGTCTCGCGTTAGCCATTAACCGTTTAACATACAAGTATAGTGACAGCGAAAAAAATGTAATGATTATATTGAAATTCTTGAAATCGATCGCTTACATGCATTTTAACGCTATATTGCTTAGCGGGAAATTTAAATATTTAATTTAGTATCCATTAATTGTGTTGTATGCATAATATTTTAGATTGTGGAATTGTTCATTTAAGAATTAAGTGAATGTTGGGTACCATACATAGTTACATTCATATATTTCGAATATTGAAGATACAATTTCATTATATGTATATATTTCATAATATTATATGATTCATAATATAATATACCTATTATGTATACCTGTCTATCTATTTTACCTATTCTATATGTATTTCATAACATTATAATTATTACGATAATGGGTCAGAGAATGAATTACACAATAATTACTGTGAAATTAATTCTCTGGGCTAATTCTGAGATAATTATTCATTCAGATAGAATTTTGGAGATGTAAAACTCATAAATATAGAACCTGTACAGTGGTTTCCGTTTTATTGATGGCGGTTACGTACTAATTATTTAGTGGACATTTAATATATAGGAGTAGTGTCTTTGGTTTCATAAAATAGTTCGTTTACGACGCGTTCATGAAGCAATTATCAGCAGGGGTCTCTCATACCGAGAGGTGTAATGCCATAAACCCATAAACTGCCGCCGATGCCAGGTGTGCATCAATATTAGTGGCTTACCATAAGAAGTTATTGCTTTGGATGTTGTCCAATGCTTCTTATACTACCACTTCTCATCTCATCTTTAGACAAGAAGAGCAGTGGTTTCTTCTCTTTTGGTTTTTAACTTTTAATCATTATCCAGTTTTTTCTTTACACAGAAGTTATTTGGTAACGTTTACAAATTTATTGTTCCAAATTCTGGGAACATTGTCGTGCGCGCCCATTGATGTTTGTTATAAAATACACCAATTAAGATTTTTTCTGAGTTGTTTTTGTAGATCGTCTCACAAAAACGATAGCAATCAAACCAAGCAATCTTATGGCGGATACGACCAAAAAGTTTAATGTAAATATCAATGCACCTACGCAAGTTATGATTCAGTATTTTCGACCAGTTTTTAATGGATATATTCTATACCTACGTTCAAAAGGTTTTTACAGTAATATACAAGCATAGGTAGGTAAGTGATAGATAGCTAAATAACCTAAGTCTTCACGGATCTAGAGATCAAATTTTCATGAGTAATTTCATGCGCACGCATGCCTTAATAGCAGCTACAAAAGAAGCTTTCTGTTTTTACGTTAATATGAAATATGAGATCTATTAATAGAATAAAAATTGAAATTAAACAAAATCTACATTAATTTTCATGAAATCAATAGTAAGTATTACGAGAAAAAGGTTGGATTTATTTATTACTTAATTTCTACAAATTTTTCGCTTATCTCACTAGTAGGTATCACTCATAATCCATTACTAGATATTACAAAATGATGATGAGTTTTTATTATGTGCATAATTATCTAGATCTACATACTTCTAGTAATATTAGCTGCACACAAAATTAATACAATTCGACCACCTTGCTATCAAGTTTTTAAGTATCATCAATCGATTCTAATATTTATAATTAGAAAGTTTCTAAAAATATATACATACATGCATAGTTATTTACGATATTCGACTGGAGATGAATTTAAAAGGAAATTTTAGCGCAAATCTGATTGACAACTACTTTGCATAGCAATTACCAAGAAATCGAGTCTAACTGTATTTATTCATTGTGTGACTAGTTTATTGAATGTGAATAGGATGTTTAGATTTGTGATTGGCTTCGATTGCCGTTAAAGTAACATTATTATGCGGAATACAATCTTCTGAAAGGCGCTACATTTGCATGCAATCAAAGAAATCGTGCAATTTAATTTAACAGCCAATATATTCTAATAAAAATGTAGTTTTAATAATATGCAGTGTTCCAAGAAATATAACAAGTCATTATTATTTAGGTAAGTACCGTATATATTTATCCCTTCGATCAAATTTAGTTTTATTTATAGATGTACAGTGTACCTATCAGTACCCTACTAGTAACTTACTTGCACAAAATTGATATATCTTCATCATATAGGCATTATCTCACTTACCCATCTAAGGCGTGTTAACCTAATTCTAAACGGTAGCAAAACATCTGTAACCAAAGTTTGCTACTTCTTAATTAAAAAAAAAAAACATCGTATATTTATTGTCAAAAAATAATTTTATTTGCCTATATTATCAAACAAACTTTACCGTTCGATTTGTTATGACATTTCTTTAACAGTTTCTAACAAAAAAACCGATCATTGGCATTTCATTGCTCATGATTTACTTCGGTCCATATATCTCGCGAACGTTCATTGTGTTACATAAATAAAAGCGCTAAACACCAGGCTCATTGTCTATTAAGAATTACTTTTCTCGCGGCCGCGTTACAATGGGTCGGCGTTCAAAAAGAGATGCTTATCGCGCCGGGGTTGGTACTTGGTACATTAATACGCAATAACCACGCCCCGATCACGAAATACTAGATCCGTTTGTGGCTTTTGATTAGTGATGTGCCGGATATCCGAACCCTTTGTGGTTCGTCCCCGAAGATACGACTACACCTATTTTTTCGTTATAACAGCAGTGTTGAACACTACTATATTTTGGTTTGGAGGGTTGAAAGATGAGATACTTATGTGAGGCGTTTCTACTCCTTAGGGGTAAAAACAAAGTCAAAGATCGTCTCATGTGAACTTGAGCCGGCAACCACACCTTTCTTCCGAAACGCAAGAATTCTTACACGTTAGAAATATGTATGTAGATGCAGGTACCTCTTCAGTTGTTTTACAGTTGTACGACCTTTCAAATTTCGTAATATGTGTCAAATCATAACATACTAAACTATAAGAAATTGATATCTTTAGACTACGTATCTGAATTCGTATCCGTATCCACGGATACATTTTATTATGTTCCGGCACATCCCTACTTGTGATATCTATTTGTGGCGAGGTGCCACGTACAAGCTGTTGCTCTTCATTTTTACGGTACATTAATATCGTACGCTAGACTATTTATAGGCAGGGTAGGAGGCATGATTCATGAATAATTGTAATTGAATGGATTCAGTAAACTAGTTCAAGAACCAATGACTTGTCAGTTATAACTTGGAACTATGAATTTTTGACGTGAAGAAAACACTTGATTTCAGACGTGAAAAAAAAACATTTGTTAAAAGCTTTTTTATATTTGATTTTCGCTGTATCAATTTAAAATTGGTTCTTTATACGTATTGTAATTGTCATACCTAGAGGCGACATTAAATAATATTTTTATTTTTAAATTGCCAATAAACACTTCAATTTTGTTATAATAGTTATTTTTTATTTATTCATTGAAACTAATATTTATACAATGACTTTCAATTGTCAATTACAAATTTGTATTATGTACTGCATTGAATTGAAAATTGTCCTTATAAGTAGAAAGTAAATTGAACCTGAAATTGTTCCGTCGCTCCAGACGATGCGACATCATTTCAAGGCTTTGTGTAATCTAAATTACGTATAATAATGACTAGTAATTCTTCTTCGAACATTGTATGTCTATATATGAAAATAAATTGTAACGTCTGTCTGTAATTTTAAAATAACTGCTATTTTTTGAACTTCATGCTTGGACTATACAATCACATTTCTTTGCCGTTTCCTAAATGTTTGCTTGTTGCTTTGTCCGTCGAAATATATTTAATTTTGCTTACACATGAGGCGACCAGCCTAATCCTCAAGAGTGACAACGCATTTATGATTGGCTTCAGTATAATCTTTGTTATATATAGAGTCAGTTATGGATGTCCATAAGCGGCAATACCACTCACTATAAGTTGCGCAGCATGTTTACCATTTTACTTATTTAATCTTTATAAAAAGATCTACTGAAAAAGTGACGGGCAGACAGAACTGTGAGAAGAAGCTTGTTACATAAATAATAATGACTACTTCTTCTTCGAACTGCATATACTGAATACTCTTAGCAACATTTTTATTAGACTACATTGGCTGTTAAATTAAATTGCACAATTTCTTTGATTGCATGCAAATGTAGCGCCTTTCAGACGATTGTATTCCGCTTAATAATATTGCATTAATGTCTATCGAAACCAATACAAATCTAAACATCCTATTCACATTCACTAAGCTATTACCAAAATGAATACAGTTAGAGTCAATTTCCAAGTAATTGGTATGCTAAATTGTCAATTAGGTTTAGAATAAAGGTCCTACCTATATAGCTAGCTCATATCTTGTTTGTATGCTAATGTTTTTCTCATGTAAACGACATCTATATAAATTATCACTACATAGTATAAAACAAAGTTGCTTTCCGCTGTCTGTCCCTATGTATGCTTAGATCTTTAAAACTACGCAAC
>DWPV01001307.1:0-21418 GCA_018251915.1 Urbanus proteus proteus | reverse complement strand
CCGTTTATTTGTTTGTTTGTAACGCCTTCACGCCTTAACTGCTCAACCGATCGTTATGAAATTTTGCACACACATAATATGGGGTCCAGAAAAGGACATAGAGGACCTTTCATCCCAAAAAAGTACTACTCCCGTGGGATAAAAAGTATTTTTTATACCTATCCTACAACTTCTACGGCCTCTTTGTGCAAATGTACATTAGCGCGAGCGAAGCCGCGGGTAAAAACTAGTGCCTTATAAAAGCAATGTTAAGCGCTGCTGTGTCCTGGTTTGTAGATGTTTGTTGAGTTTGTTGTATTTGCGTTGGGTACCGGGTTTAATCCCCAGCTACACAGGTATTCGAATGATGAATTAAGATATACCTTCTGGTTGTGGATGTTTCAGTATTCGTCTTTGTGTGTTCATGGCACCCATGACACAGGAGAAAATCCTATTTTTCAAGTTTCTTTTTTATCTGCGGTTCAATAAACAAATTCAAAGACAGCAGTGACCTTACCATCAGGTGAACTACATTCTCAATTGCTATTTCATTAAAAACATCATAGTATCGTATTTTTTAATTTTACTTAATCTCCATCATTCCATATCTCTATAATTAATAAATTAATTAAGTATGCCTTACCTAAAAGCATTGTCACAATTTCATTACAGAAATATTAAATTCGCACAAACAAGGGATTATTAATTCCTCGGTATTCTGTTAAGACTGTATTGACAAAGAAACAGTGGAGAATGGTTTATTAATTAATATTATGTTATAACATATTTGTGGATATAATAGGGCTGGAATTTGCGAATTTAAGGCAGGTAACACACGAGCGATTGGTTGTCGATTGTCGCCAACTTTATCTCCGAACATCGAGACGCACAGCAGGCTACCACCCTTATCAAGTCGACCTTCCTATGGCTCGAACGAAGCGCTTTGAGTCATCCTTCCTGATTCTAACCTTCAAGGAGTAGAGCCTTGCCAGTCTGTGTTTTTAAGGAATACAATCTGGGACTCTTCAAAACAAGAGTGAACAGGCATCTTCTAGGCAAGAGGCCCCATCCTATGCCTTGTTATCAAACGCGCGCCAATTAATAAATAAAAAAAAACTGCCGTTGGTTTACGTCATCAGTCGACAGCGACTGTCGGCAACGATCGTCAATATGAACTGTCGCTCGTGTATTTGGTATTAAGTCTGTAGTAAAAAAAAAATTAAGTCAGTTGTTAATAAATGTATTTATAATTAATCAACAATTTTTTTGCCTGCCAAAGATTGAGTCTGAGAATTTGTACCTATATAGTAGAAATTGTCTTTGTGTTTATTTATCAAAAAATGAATAAATTGCTTGTATCAATAAATGTGTAACGTTCATTATGTTTAGTGTGACATATATAGTCTGTACTAAAGTGAACCAGTGGAAATAAAACTAGTGTATTCTATATAGTCTGTATTGAAGCAGCATAAAAAACCCGCATTTTTCAAAAATAGCAACAATATCGCGGCAACCTTACCTGTTAGGTACAATGGTACAATAATAGCCTCATTCCAGACATGTACTTGTCTAATTGTGTTCATTATACGCGTACCACCATTAAACACCATTACGGTATAAGAGTCGCCATTTTACGGTCATAATAAATTTAATGTGAAATGCGTATGGACGTATACACGTATGGTGTATTACTACATTAAAATATACGCCATATTTACAAAATAAAATAATGTTAACGGTATATTGAATTAAATACGGCAAAGGCAAAGAGGCAGTGCAAAGAATTGGTTGATTCATTTGTTTATTTAAAACGGACTTAAGTTTTGTATTTTATTATTGCTTTTCTTAATATCTATAGTAACGGCTCAAATACATACATTTTTCAGTATTTTGTGGGATTTTTATCGATTGCAGGTTAAAGTTCCACTTGACTAGATTATAGACACCTATTTCTGCCTTATAAAAGCAGTTTTAGGCACTGCTGTGTCCTAGTCTGGAGTGTGTGGTAAGTGAGACATACTTACCCGAGGCGTTCCAGCTCAGTCCTCAGGGGTAGCAACGCATATGTGGTCAACCTCAGGTAGGACCTTGATCTTATCTAGGGTTGATTACAGATGTCCATGGGCGGCAGTGGCACTTTCCCATCAGGTGGACTGCATGCTCGTTTGCTTCTTCGAAGCAATAAAAAAGCTATTCAGGGTAGGCAGTAACGACTTACCATCCGGTAAACGGCATGCCCGTATGCTACTAAAAATTAAATCAGAAACTGTTTTCTAAGGTCCATAAGAAAGAAAGAATGAAAACATATATTTCGGTAAACATCCTATTATACGATTATAAGGAGATATAGCATAGTCGTTACAACTTGGTATTTACATAGTTTAGGTTCCTTAAAATTTGTTCAATGTTTTAAATCTTACTTTTTCAATAGATACCTACTACATATTTATATTCTATAAATAAAATGAATTAAGGATATTTTATGTTTTCTTACGTACAAATTACTTATTAAAATCACTTTATAATATTTTTTCATCCTTAAAAACTCCTTAGTGTGTTAATTTTTTAAATAAAAAATATCTAAAACAAAAACAAGCTTTTGTTAAGCTATTTTCTAGATTCCTGGCTTCATAATTACTTAATTAGGCTTATTTTACTAAGAAATGAAGAGGACCTTCTAAAGTATATTTCATAATCTTAACAAAACATTTTACAGGCGAAAAGTATTTGTTTCACTGTAAGAGAGTAGCTATAAATGTGTTAAGAGCACAAAAAAAACCATTACTCAGTCAAATTGCTATACCATTCACAGTCTATAATGTTCGTCAATAAAGTTAATTATTCGTTATACATTATTCGTTACTAATTATTCCTTAATAATTATTAATTATTCTCACATTTTTAAAACAATTATTGATGAAAAACATTGAATCAACTCGAAAACCATGCACGCATGCATGCAAAGGATAAGCATAAGGGATAAAACGTAAGGAAAGTAATATACAAGCGACTGTTCTTCACGACAATCAAACGACATTAATGTCGCTCGTGCAGCTCACAATTGCTCGTATGTTACCTTCCTAACAGCACAACAAAGCAGCGGTAGAAGCGTGGCAATTGATCCTAAATCCTAAAGCGGCGTAGTCTCGATTCGCCACTGCCTGCTGACTGCATTTCTATAATTAAGCATTTTAAGGCCTTAAGAGGAAAAGTAGGAACTTACATAGTACCTACTTTTCCTCTCAATAGGCCAGGAATTCTGAGAAGGTAAAATTAACTATAGGCATCCCCGATTATAATCAGCCCTGTGCTCAGTAATGGAACACAAATAAAAGAGTTTCTTTAACCGCTTCTTCTCCATAACAGTTTGCTAAGTAGTTGCAATTTTGACGTTCAAAACGATTTCTGTAAAGGATATCTTATTAATTTCTATAATTTATATCGTTTCGTTTGTTCGCCGTCTTTCAGACAGTGAGTCAGTTATCAAGCCCAACAGGATGGTTGGATTAAAGAGATCTTGTCAAGGACAAGGGCGGCACGTCCAAATCCGGACGTTTGTACACTGATATCCGGATTTAAATAGCTTATTATAACGTTTAATTTATATTTAAATGAAGATGGATTCGCTTTAAACTGAAACATGATACGTATCTGTGATAGGATTAAGGTTCATAGATTTCCTTAATGTAATCTTATCTACGTTTCTATGAGAAGATGTCGTCCTATAATAATAAATGCGAAACTTTGATGGGTGGATGTTTATTATTTATCTTAGAATCTTAGCATAGCCTAGGATACTCTTATCGCGGAAATATGTTCGCATCGCGGCTAATCACTATAAAATAAATAAATAGATCACTTAGTGGACTAATTTGATCCCTTTGAGTTGTCAAAGCATGTAGATCGATTTAAGTAGGGATCAGTTAAATTAATCTTACCAAGTTTTAACTTTCAGTATAAAATATAATGCAAAATTACGACATTTAAATTAATTACCAATCAGACATTCAGTCATTTAGGCAAATATATAAAAAAAAACCGATGAATTTGTATTCATTAAAAACGCTGTGTACCTATACATTCCAAATGCCCTTGATATTAAAAAGGTAGCTTCTAAGCTCTTTTTACCTCCATTAAATAAACAATGTTAATTAATATTAACAGTGTTGTCTGCATTAACTAGTCGGTTCCAGTGCAACAGATGGTTCCAATTGAAACTAATTTAACGAACCTAATGAATGACCTAGAACGCCCATGAGTTAAGAATGCAAGCTGTAGTTAACTATAGCCAAATCACTTTAGAGACGTTTTTGCATTTGTAGTAGTGCACCGTCACCACACACATAAACAAATAATATTTATTATTTTTTTTAATAGGTAAGTACTTAATATTACACAAACGTAAATAATTATCATGAACGTCTCCAATTACATACATTTTGTAGTTATCTCCGTTTTAGCCTTCATCAGATAAATCGTTAATGTTAATGATAATTCGTTTTATACCTATATTGTACATACTTTTATACCTACGGCCTCTGTGCGTATACATTAGCGCAAGCGAAGCTGCGGGTAAAAACTAGTAATAAATAAATTGGCATGCCAAGACAATTCTCATGTAACTTTTATGCAATTGACTCCAGGTTGCAAGGTAGGTAGCGAAATCTGGTTTATTTTGGTTTAACTATACGTAGGTACACTACTACATATGCAAAAACGTCTCTAAAGTGATTTGATTACTCACTAACAGCCAATCAGTTTTTCTATATGAAAGTGGCAAACGAGCATGTGCGGCGGTCTTCTCTACGGCCACCTTTGAAATGGTGGTAGATTCTTGACTTTAAAATACAGTAAAATATAAATCAGTTTTGAATAAATAATTTCATTTTTAGACATGTAAAAGTTAATTTTGTTATTCCAAATAAGTAGTAGAAAAAAATATTAATAGATACAAAATATTTTTTGTAAAAAATGTAACATTAAAATGACCATTTTAAATTTGTGAAAATAGTCTATTTACGTACCCGCAGACAAGTTTCACCCTCATTTCGAACACAAACATTTTAGATACACAGACAAATATATTTTTGTTTATATAGTGCTACCGGCATCAAATAGAACGTGTTGATTTAGTGCGAAAAATGGAAATTGACATGTATTTAACATACCAACTAATGCCTACCTAAATTGGGTTCCGTCTAACCGAATGGTTCTGTAGAAATGTCGACTGGGTTCCGTGAAATTATTTATTGATGCGTTGCCAGATTATTTTTTTACCGAGTCGGAATTTTGAAACTTTTTTGGGTGAAACAAGTAATAAACGTATGTTGACTACAGAATTTGATGATTCGATCATATTTCTATTTTTTATCACTGAAACTCAAAATTTGACGGCTAAAAAAATCGTTCACGCGTATTAGGAATTTAAATTGTTGTCCCCGAAAAGCGATACTAAGACTGTCCCGCGCGGGACATTCAATTTTAGTTTAAAATTTGGGACGGTCCCGCCAAAATAATGACGTTTGGTATCGCTGATTAGTAGTTAGCCAGAATTCAGCCCGGACTATGGAATTATTTATTTTAATTTGGCTAGTAAGGCCCAATGTAAACTAATACATCCGTATAAAGTTGATTACGGTTAAATAAGGTTATGTCCGTGGACAGTAATCACCACTTACCATCAGGTGGACTATATGTTCGTTTGCTACAACTATACAAATAATTAAAGTGTCTGTGTGTCAATTCTTAAAAAGTATTTTTTACTCAATTCATATGAAAGTATACACAATACCTATAACGAAAATGCAATTATTTTTTTTTTGTCTGTCTGTCGGTATTCAATTATTGTAAGTTGCACGATCAAATTACTAAATACAACGATAAGCAAACACGATATGATATGGAGTCGAATTTCTGAAGATGTAAACAAAACCTAAATATTTTGTAACATATTAAATACTTTTATACCGTTATGGCTTTTGACCGCGGCTTCGCACGCATTAAATTACATATAAACCTTCCTCTTGAATCATTATTAACAAAAACCGCATCAAAATCCGTTGCGTAGTTTTAAAGATGTAAACATAGGGACAGACAACGGAAAGCGACTTTGTTTTATACTATGTAGTGATAGAGATGTTCAAGGATTAATTATGATAATATCTTTGTTTTGTTGTTTTTTTATATTTTTTGTTTTATTAAGATATAAGATAGTCAAGCAATATGATCACTCAACCAAGTCCAGTAACAACATAATGCAACGTCACACGTCTTTCCAAACAACGTTCAAACCACCTGGCATTGTCTAGCTTGTATAACACACAGTGCTTTCACAAAGGAGTTGCGAGTTTTGATTTATTCACCGTTAGAACAACAATGTTTGTTGTCCATGTGGATATTACATAGAGACATGTGAAACCACGTATGTTTTTATGCAACGACTATGTTTTGAACTGTGTAGTTATTTTGGAGTGAACTGTATCACTGATTGTAAAATACTGTCGTAGGGTGAAAGCAAATATATTCAAAACTAGCTGATACCCGCGGTTTCACCCGCGATTAAAAAGTAAAAAGGAATACACATTTAAACATAACTGAAAATCCGCTCTCTTGCGAGGGGGCACGCATGCGCGTGGAGCATTCATTCGCATTCAAAAGTTAAAGTAGCCCATGTTACATCTTAGACTTTCAGCTATCTTCCAGTAACAGCCCCGTCAAAATCGGTCCAGCCTTTTAGAAGATTACTTCAATCAAAGAGACAAAAACAAAAAATACATTTTCGTTATATGTAGATATCGTGTATACTTTCATATGCATTGAGTAAAATTCATTCATAAAAAATATTAAAAGCATTATAGGATCAATAATAACGAAAAGCTTTGAAACGTAACTTTCAGATATTTCAGCCGGTCTGAATGTCAGTTCAAAACGTATTTGATCAGAGCGGTCATATAAATGTCATTAGTATTCATGGTGTTCACGTGTTTCCATTAAATAACGTCGCAGTGAGTTGTAATATTTTAAATCTACTGACGTTTTGATGACAAAAATATCGCCAATATTTAGGGAATTTATTTTTGATGTTCAATATTTCTAGTATTTATTTATAAGATGTAAGTAGCGAATGAATTTTCAGATCGCTCATTAAGCTTTAACCAAGGGCTAACAACCGGTATCGACGGTTTAACATGCCCTCCGAAACACGGTCATGATTTTTCGACACTAGTGGTCACCCATCCATCTACCCTACACCCTGGCTTAACTTCTTACATAGGTTGTACATTACTTTGTACATAGGTCGGGATGTAGGTACACAAGTCGCTAATGCGCGCTTCAAACTATGTTTTGTATAAATACAAATCCAAAGACCCTTTTAGTTTCTCGGTGACATACTGAGCATTAGCACGCCTTATCCGAGTCATTAGCCGCCAAGCCTCATTTCCCACAATACCTGTATTGATGTACATTTACAAAATAATATATAGAAGCGTCTGTTTGTAATGTCAAAATAACTTTTTACTCAATGCTTATGAAAGTATAAACGGTACTTAAAACAAAGCTATAAATAATAACTAAAATTTTTGCCCAGTCTGTTTTAGGTAATCTTCGAAACGGCTGGTGCTATTTCGACGGGATTTTCAATGTCAGATAGCTAGTGGTATAAGGCGTAACGTAGTAGTTATACTAATTTTTGTGATCGAAGCGCACGCAGCCTCACATAAGAATCGGCTACCAAAATGTATGTTTAATAAATACATATATGTATATTGTATGTGTCATATAATTTAAAAGCGCGGGTGAAACTGCGAGCTAGTTGTTATATTTTTCATACAACACAATGGAGAAGCGACGAGATATCTGTAGCAAATTGAAGCGAGCTAAGCGCAAGATTAATGGTAATACCAAGGCATTTGTGTAGTCTTTTTATGGCACAATTTCTACGCATGTACGTGATCTGAAATTTGAAGCATTTTGGAAAAAATGGCCGGTACATGAGTACAGCTTGGAATCTGGAAGGGCTGTAGTTCTGTTTCTAGTTCATTTGACAGTTTGTTATATTTTGAACTAGCTTTTGTCCGCGGCTTCGCGCATTTCTCTAGTATATAATGGATATTATTATACGTATATACCTTTCTCTTGAATCACTCTATCTATTAAAAAACGCATCAAAATCCATTGCGTAGTTTTAAAGATCTAAGCATACATAGGGACAGACAGCGGAAAGCGACATTAAGTAGTAATGATAACAAATATCTTAGATATTTGTGCCGTTTGCTGTAAACACTATGTCCTTGGAGGCCAAAAACACTACAAAACACGTCTCTTCCTTTGGAAAGTCGGTTAAGAAATGTCGTAATTTTTGATCAAAGATAAGTTTAGTAATTCAACGTGGTAACGGAGCCTTCTTGGGACTCCTAAGAAGCGGTGATTTGGACTCATCGTTTTGCTTTTAATTTAGGTATATATCTACCTAAGTTCTTTACCATACCTACTTTGAAAAGAAAAGGTTTTCAATTCGGCTGTATTTTCTTGTAATTTTTTTGTTTGCTTTGCATTGCTTATTTATTTTGGATATTGCATACCTATCTAATTGTAACTTCATACATATATCTAGTTCTAATTTCAGCGTTAATGACAAATAATTAATTCGACGACCCGAATGGCGGAGCGGTAACCATACCGGTCCGACGCGCAGTGGGTCCCGGGCTCGATTCCCGGCCAGACAGATATCTATATGATGAATTTAGATTTCTGCTCTAGGTCTGGGTGTTTGTGTATGCGTCTTTTTGTATCCATGTTACCCACGTCACAGAAGAAAATCCTAATGCCTACTGTGGAACTATGAGTGTAGAAAGCGTCTTAAATAAAAGATGAATGAATTTGTATCAAATAAATATATTAATAAATAGGCATTTACAAAAATTCAATCCCTTGTTTTACCTAACAATTGTCCCGTTTCTTTGTCTGGATTCCGGGTTGAGCCAAAATTCCAATTGCTTACAATCACGACGGCAGCCACAAAATGGAAAAGCGGTACAATTTAAACCCTAAACGAATTCGAAACGTTGTATCTGCAGAACAATAAAGTAAGCCTGTTTCCGCGTTTGTTAACAAGAACACCACATTTCTTGATTTTACTTACAAACTTGTTAATTTTTTATGTCCCACTGCTGGCCATCTCTTCCCACAACTAGGTAGACTTGGAGCGTACTCCACCATGCTGCTCCATTACGTGTTGGTGGGATGTACGTGTTAGTGTACGATAATCCGTGTCGGATGTTTTCAAACCACCTATAAGGCCTTCGGTGAGATTTTAAGACTGCTATTATAGCTGCAATGTAACAGCCAGGAATACGGCTTGGTGTGGGTCTATGATTTTTTATTCCGACATTCATAGCAAAGCTTCTAGGACCGACCTCATCTAAGACCACTGTGACCATCACACGGACCACTTACCATCATACAGACTGCAAGCTTGTAAGCTGCAAGCTACTTTCACCGTTTAAAATAAAGTAAAGAAAAAATTAGATCGATTCATCTTTTACGATCTTTATAAAAATAATTAATATCATAAAGAATGACGGGAAAGCGCGGTTTTAGCTACTTCTACATGTTTAAAAAGCTATCCACAATTCAAACCACCCAGCTTAGCTATTTCGACTAAAGCGTTCAGCATTTGTTGAGCTTAAACAGCCGAAATCCTAATTGATTTGAATCAGACCGGGAACCACAAAAAGGAAGGTTTTAACTGAATTCGAAACGTTCAAATAGACTCAAAGATGGTATTTGCGCTCAGTGGTTCTCAAACTCGAGCGGAAGACTGAATGTTACGGCATACCTTGTGATTGTGTAGCAGTGGAACGAAAAGGTCTGATATAATGATGATGATTCTTTGAATGATTTTTACCATTCACATTAAATCAGTTACAGTTAGCGCCCCAACCCTTCGAATATATTAACAATTTCTTATCCGCATTTTTTTTTAAATAGCAAGTACGATCAAATTGAAAAAAATAACAATGCATTTAAACTCAAATTACGTAGTTGTTTTTTCGCTTCTAAACCATTTAAATCCTCTAAAGTTTTACCCATTACTTAAAGGTCACTATCGCACGGGGGGTACCGCTCACTTTGAGAAACACTGCACTAACTGGTAGACGTAAGCCGCTCAATGGTTTTAACTTTTCATTGTCATTTGTTCCTGAACTGCGGACGGAGATTATTTGCAATAAGTTGGAAAAATCCGCTAGAGGGCCAAGCGAGGTCTATAAATTGTCTAAAGCAATAAAACAAATTAATCTCTTCCTAGAATACAAATGGAATAGACTAGAATGTTTACGTACATAGGTGTTAGGTTTTTCTGTTGCTTCTTCATACCTATAATATAGAGTAATACTAAGTAAGTACCTAAGTATAATACTAGTAATTACCCTATAATACCTATAGTTTTTAAAGAAACCTTTGCGGTTCCACAAAAATGGCACTAGACCTGTTTCAGCAATAACAAGTGTTAATCACTAATTTAGATATGTCTGATCAGGGATCGAACCCGGGACCCACTACGTATCAGACCGGTATGGTGACCGTGCCGCCATACGCATCTCTCAATCAATCTTTCGATCTTTGCATTTTGCATCAACATTGCATTTCAGAAAATGCTTAAATTCTACATCCTCTCTACTGAAATCAATATTTATGATACATAATATCGTATATGCGGTATTGTCTTTTCTGGGTGAAGCCGCGAACAAAGGCTAGTGTTGTACTACGATGTAAGGAGAATATACAATAGTGTTCTAAAGTAACATGGTGCACGCTATTATTCTGTATTACTTTCGCAAGAGATTGTACAAGGTTTTAAGGGAAAATTTATAAATTTTGTCATCAATATAGTAATACCAAACTAATATGGAGGCTACTTGAATAGTAGTAGGCAATGCTACCCATCTGTAATGAACCCTAGATAAGATCACAGTCCTACCTGAGGTCGATCACAAGCGTTGCTACCCCTGAGGACTAAGTTGGAACGCTTCGGCTAAGTATGTTTCCCTTACCACAGTCTTCAGAACAGAACACAGCAGCGCTGAAGACTACTATTGACACAAATGGCTCTATCACCTAGACCTTTTAAGTTGGAACGCCTCGGATAAGTACGGACATATATCTTGATACTGGATTCAGTCCCTTAGATGGTTACATTTACAAGAATATCTAGAACTGAAGCTATAAATCATCAATTTACCATATTACATGATAAACCAACATAATAATGAAATGTGATACTATAAAAACAACGAAAATTAGTATGCTCTTTTACAGCAGTTAGTACATGTAACATAAAGCGCTGCGCCTCATGAAATATTATTAAACAGGGAACTTGTAAAAGCGCTGAAGCCGCTCGCATTAATAGTTCCGGCGTGTTCGTTTATTAAAAACTTTATAGCCTTATACCGCGAAATAATGGCGGCGAAGTGTTTGAGCGGGAAAAAATGAATTTTAACTATTCATAAATTACGCTTAGTCTTTTGTGTCGGATTTTCCTGCTTAACTGGATTTTTCTCGATTGAATTAACTGAAATGTTGAGAATACATGTGTTGAATGTTTTACGTAAAATTTGGTGAAATTAGGTTATTGAATTAGGGTATGTAGAAACATGCCAAGTTACTTGATAAACTTACCTTAC
Source organism: Urbanus proteus proteus (assembly GCA_018251915.1). Classification (NCBI taxonomy): domain Eukaryota; kingdom Metazoa; phylum Arthropoda; class Insecta; order Lepidoptera; family Hesperiidae; genus Urbanus; species Urbanus proteus. Next base: position 9,755 of record DWPV01001307.1, on the reverse strand, counting down.
TAATAACATAAGCTTATGTTATTAGTAAGGTACGTAAGTATGTACCTTATGTGTGTTATTTTTTTTTTGTAGTTAACCTAACGAAAAATTAGCCATCTGATGAAAAGTAGTCACCGTGACCGATGGACATTTGCAACACCAGAGGAGCCGCCAATAATCGACTGTAAATTACACTAGTTTCTGTCATATTAAAAACGAAGCAGAACGGTATACCATCGGATAGGAGATTAAACCTTTTCCATTAGTTTTAAAACATTAAACCAGGCTAGCAACTACATTTTACAACCAAAACCGCATTGGTGCAAAATGGTTGAATTCTCCACGATTCTAACAGATTATACTTAATTTAATTACAATTTAATTTATTTAATTCAATACAAATTACAAATATAACACAGGTCCTGAACCCTTCTTTTCGTGGTGGACACTAAAAAAACCATCAAACAAAATAATAAAAACCTTATACTACACTTACAGCTATATCGAAGCCATAATTTAAATGCAAACTCCCAGTGTACGCCTATCTTATTCACCGGCTCAGTGGCTTTAAGTACCTAAACCTGAATTACTAAAATCCTACAATCGTGACTCGATTCAGGGTCGAGTGGGTGGGGGTAACTTGTTAAGGTACTTTGTCCACCAAGATATATAAAGCGAATGAATAAAGTTGTATATCGTCGTGCGGTTTCAATATACTAATGGAATATGAGTTTACTAAGATTTAAAATCGATTTTTCTTTTTAGTATAATGTTGTAAACAGGTAAAATGTTGACTACCCAAAAAGAAGAATTTTACCAGAGATATACCTACCCAATGTTATTTACCAGAGATATAGCCAATATATGATTCTGATATATTTATGGTTACTGAAAAAAAATTAAACATGCTCAGCAAACTGAATATACGCAATATTGTGAAAAAATGTTTAGTGCAACTGTAAAAAAAAATAAGAACAAATTGAAGAACACAATGTCAACCTTCACTTATCAAATTCACATTTTTTATATGATGGAAGTAACATACGAGCATGCAGTCATGGTAAGTGGCCACTGCCACCCATGGACATTTGTAATCAACCCCAGATAAGATAGTCCTACTGAGCTCGGCCACAGATGCGTTGCTACCCCTGAGGACTATGTTGGAACGCCTTGTATAAGTAGGTATATGTCTCTCTGTCTATTACTACCTACAGAAGTTTAATCGAAAATTAGCTGGGGATATAAAACAATCGGCCTACTTTTGTACAAAATGATATATGTATTTATGTTTGAAGAGGTTTTCACTTTCTTATACTACTTTTACATTAGTATTCAAACATACATATGTCCAACAAAACATCTTAACATGTATCTTTTAAGCCGTGTTATACGTTAGCATTGCTATTATCTTCGCAAACCGGGTTCAGCGGTCATTGGTCTTATTCGCGAAACAGTTACTTCGTTAAGTGAGGCAACTTATCACTCGCAATAGTAAAGTTATGACTTATCAGTATGTAGGTGATTAATTTGCTGACCCTAGCATCGTAATGTTTATGATATCAAGGATTTAGATATTAGTCGTTTCATGTCGGTCTTGCTACACTCCCTTGAACAAAATTCAGGAGATGTCTTCCTGTGTAACATTCCTGGGTGTGTTTAAAGGTGGTAGAACGCTATTTAGTGCGACGGCGGGACCACCGCCACACCTATTTCTGCCTTATAACAGCAGTGTTGCTGTGATCTGGTCTGAAGCGTGTGGCAAGGGGGTCATACTTATCCGAGGCGTTCCAAGTCAGTCTTCAGGGGTAGCAACGCTTATGTGGTCAAACTCATTTTTGATCTTTTCTGGGGTTGATTACATATGTCCATGGGGTGCAGTGGCCATTTACGATCAGGTGGACTGCATGGTCATTTGCTACATCAATCATATAAAAAAACCCATTACGGCCGTCAACACGCTCAGTAACTATAGGCGTAAACCCCATTAAATAAGATCTAGCTCCTATAGTGGTCGTCAAAAAGCTATCTATAAATTCATTTGTTTGGGAATTGAACCTGTTATTCTTTATGGGGGACGAGTATAACAAGCATGTCCAACTGACACAGGTCTCTATCTCTTCAACCATGATACATAGTGCACAGTGTATACTACTAAAGCTTCTATAAAAATATAATAATACACGGAAAATAATTAGAAAATACGAAAAGTTCCTCTACAAAAAAAACGATATTTGTGTTTTGTGTAATTCGGGTGTTGTGTAATTCGGTTTTTTTTATTTACCTACCAAGCAAATACGTATGTTACAATTTGTTATGTTGGTAAATAAATATACTAGTTATATCAAGAGCACAACTAAAATATTATTTATATCTTAGCATATATATAACAGGTTATATGTAATATCAATAACACTGAGACACTTCCCAATATCCCGTTCAATTTCTTCCAATTTCTTCCCTCGTAAATATGACACACTCGACACATATCAAAGTTATTCCCTTTAACATATCGATCTTATCTTATTCTATCTCATAATTTTATTTAACGCAGTTTGCATAATAGAAAGAGAAAAAGGGAATTGCTTCGTTCCATGGATTCTAAGGAAAAAGAAAGAAAATGGGCGTAGGTGTTAAGATAAAGCCATTTAATTAAATAGTACGTAGTATTTGTAGGTACTATTTATTTTTGATTTTAATTTATTAGCGAATTGAAAGTGGGATATCAAGAAAGCATTTTCTGCTATACGTATTTGCTTTTAACAAGGATGGTAGAAAATGGTAAAAAAGTGAAGAATCAATACAAATAAATAAAATTAAAGTGTCTGTTTGTGATTTCAAAATAACATTTTTTTACTCATTGCATATGAAAATATACAAGACGACCTATAACGAAAATGCGATTTAATTTATTTTTGACTGTCTGTTTGGTTGACGTAATCTTCTAAACGGCAGGACTGACTTGCCCGGTCCCGGGTTTGATTCCCGGCCAGACAGATCGTATCTGAATGATGAGTTTAGATTTCTTTTCTGGATCTGGGTGTTTTTGTATTCGTATTTGTGTGTTCATAGGACCCACGACACAGGAGAAAACCTACTGTGGGGCTATGATTGTAGAAAGTGCCAAAAAAGTGTCTTTTTTATATTATTCAAGTAGCAAACGAGCATGCAGTCTCCCAGGGAACTAAGAAGAAACGCCGGGGGTACACTTATCCGAGGCATTCAAACTTAGTCCTCAGGGGTACCATCTGTGTTCTACCCCGGACTGCAGTCACATCTGGGGTTGATTATAGATGGGAGGTAGCGGCCACTTACCATCATGATGCAGGCATACTCGTTTGCTACCACCATAATATAAACAATGCAAATTTCTACGCCACAATGTCATGATTCTGTTATTTGCACTTTGTATCATCGGCGAATGTGTTCCGGAACGACGAATATGCAAATATGTGTTCCGGAACGGTCCGGTATTTGGCTTATGATATAAATGTCTATGTTTTGGTTGAACATACCTGGTCTTTAATATTGTTATATCTCCATAATCTTCGGGAATATGTTTGTTTGGGAGAAGCTTGGACTTTGATTAATACCTGAAAAGAACGTAAGTGTTAAAAACAGAAAAGAGAAAGATACAAGTTTGATTTGGATTATATTTACAGATACCATTAATTATTATCTATAGGTACAAATAAATAATATTGAAGTATCTCTTTTTGATTTCAAAATAACAACTTGTTACTCAATGTATGTGAAAGTATATTTGATACCTATAACATAAATCCAATTTAAAAAATCGTCTGGCTATCTGTCTGTTTGGCTAAGATAACCTTCCAAACAGCTGTGCCGATTTTGTCGGGACTTTCACTGGAAGATACCTAAAGGTCTAAGGCGTAACATAAGCTACTTTTATTTTGAAACAAATGTATCAGCTAGCGCTCATCGTCGCGGGATCGTCGCAGTCGGGTTTCACTTACGTTTAAATACAAGTAATAATGCCTTTTTACTACTCTAACTCGGGTGAAACCGCGGGGCTCAACTAATAAATACCTATAGCTAAGCTAGAACGCTCGTTTCTCCAGGCACTATAAACTAAAACTACTTAAACTCCATAGGTAAATTGCAACGAATTTGTTATGCATATTAAACTTAAGTTTATTTTGAAGTATCAACTTGTCATATTACTCAAATCTTACTCAAACTTCAAGTCGAAGTGCTTTGTTAAGTAAACTTTGAGAAACTCTAATATATGTGGTAACTTGGGCGTGTGAATTAACCCTTGAAAAATGTGTTTAGGAACTTTGAAATGCAGCAAGGTTGTTGCGGTGTGACTTTTTTGAAATTATATTTTTCATTTTTATACATCACGAACTAGAAATTTAAATGGATACCGTTATTTACATCTAAAAATGAAAAAAAACGGTTTAAACGACTTTTTCTGAAAATAAAACCTAGCTACACCGATTTATCGCCCCAAAGGCCCCGAAACCCCCGAAATATAAAATTTCAAGAAAATCGTTGGACGCGTTTCAGAGATCGTTGATATACACAAGAATTGCTCGTTTAAAGGTATTCCAAAGAAACTCAGATAAATAAAGTAGGTAAAAAATGAAGCCATTTTACAAATGGTCGGGCTGTAAAAGTGATTATGTGAGGGTAAATAAACAAAGGTACTGAAAAGAAACTACGCTAGTTTTGTGTAAGTGTGTGCGTATAAATACATGAATGTGGCATAGTTTTTTTGGCTTCACTCAAATACAAGTCGGTGAGTAATCTACCTATTTTATTTATCTGAGGATAGAAATGATACTTAATGCGTAGACAAATGTTGTTGTAGAACCTCTTTATCTCTAAATCTAAATAATTAGCAAAGTTTTAGGAAGATACATACTTGTTAGACTTTGGCGAACTTTTTTCACCGTTAAATTTCAAATCCAATCTGAAGCGATTCAGTCAAGGGTTTTTAAAATTGATTTACGAGAAAAGTTCTCGTTTAGTTAAAACACTACCTCAGGGGATAATTCACTAAGACACACAGCCATCAGCTCAACGCTACGCCAGCGACGAGTTCCGTTTTCACTTATTTTGCTAACGCATAACGCGTTAAGAATTTTCTTAAGGAAACTGTATCCGCTAGTAAAATAAAGACATCAACAACTTCGATCACTTTTTTTGAACTTGTCAAAATTAAAAGCGTATTTGGCAGTGTTCAACGTCAAGCACAGCAGCGAATTGTCACTAGCGAATTAACCCCCAGGATTTAGAGTCTAAATCCTGGGGGTTAATTTGACTTTGGTCTAAATTTTAGACTAAAGTTCATACAAACCTTAAAACGCGAACTTTCACATATAGCTAATCACAGCTATCATAGCAACAATGGTTTGAATACGTCCAGCGCGGTTTTAGTTGAACTCGAGTAAGTGCACAGTATGGCCTACGGGTCCAACTAAGCCTATTGCAGGCTTAAACGAGCTTTAAAAGCTTGATATTAAAAGCCGTTTTTGCTTAAAGCTTTTTTGCTCATATCCAAACGATAATAGGCTTTGTTTACACGAAATAAGGGTGAGATTTGCGTGACTTTGGGCATAGTTAATGCCTTTCGGTATTGCGGTAACAAACCGGTACGACCAGTGTCTGGTCGGTATAGCAGTTGCTCTGCATAGCGAAAAAAACAGTTTGAACTTATTATGGGGATAAGTTTCCGACTTGATTTCCAAATAAGTCCTTTGTGAATAAGCTGTAACAGTGCTGCGTTTAGCGAATGAGATTCAAAGATTTTTGGAAACAATGTCTGGCTAATATTTTGCGCAAAAATAATTGTGAGTTTGAAATTTATAGTACTATTTGAAAGGTAAACAAGTAAGAATTTCATTCTAAAGATCCATCAGGTTAAGCAATGATAGGCTAACTGGCCTCTGCTCGCTGCTTTTACTAGATGTCCGAGGTTCAAAACTTTTACTTTTTTACAGTTATGTAGATAGGTATTGAAAATTAATAATCATGATTTACGGAAAAGAAAACATTTTGAGACCATCTGATAAATAAATTCCACGCTATAATATTCTGTATCATGATTGCTATGACATATATATGTATATATAAACAAATACACAAACACACAGACACAACAGAAATCTAACGTCGTAATTAGGCATCTGTCTGACCATGGTTCGAACCCGGAACCCGCTGCGTTTCCCACGGGTATGGAGACCACTCCGCCACACGAGTATTACATACGATGCTAAAATCAACATTATCTTATTATAATCAATTCTTCATGACTTATATGTGAATTATAAATTCCAAGAATTTGAAATTTAACCCCGTTCCCCGTATTCAAATTGTCTCGGTCTAATTCAAATTCGACATGGAAATTCGCAAACTCCGTGCAGACAGTCTAAAATAGTCTAAATACTGTGATTTGTGGAACACGCGTCTCACTAACCGCGAGGAGCGATAAGCGAGATAGAAAACATAAACTGACATTGTAGTATGGACAATATTTAAAAAACAAATGAATCTTATGTAAAAATAACTAATTAATATTTATTTGGATTTTTGGTACTAGTATCTGAATACTGTAGGGTAATATACAATGAATGCAGTCCTGGATTCGGTTTCCGGCCAAGCATGAAGATCCGATTATTTGATAAGTTTTATAACTCCACGGGCCACATACGTTAAATTTATATGTTTTTATTTAAAGTCGCGTGTTATAGAGATTCTTTCGTCGCTTCTCCTCCATAACTTACGAAATGGCGCTAGATTTTTTTTTATTGACGTTAAAAAGTATTCTGTACAGACTAAATTATTTTTAATTCGATTTGATGACAACCATCGCGTCTCGCTTCCTGTTTGTAGTATGACAAGTGAGCACAGTAAATAAGTACAAAGATTTCTGGGGCGAGTAATTTACAATTTTCTTGTCTTTCCGCTCCGGTGATAATTAATAAAACGTGGTGGCTCATTCTTAATTCATTTCGACTTATTAAATTTTACTTGTTGTGACAAAAGAAAGGAATAGTCCACAATATATCATTATTAATTAACTTTTATTAATACACTAGCTTTTGCTCGCGGCTTCGCAAGCGTTAAATTACATATAAACCTTCCTCTTCAATCACTCTATCTATTTAAAAAAACCGCATCCAAATCCGTTGCGTATTTTTAAAGATTTAAGCATACATAGGGATATAGGGAGAGAGAAAGCGACTTTGTTTTATACTATGTAATGATGATATTAATCTTTTCAGAGATAACAAAGACCAATGTTGAATTTACACTGCATGTGTAACAAAAGTAATAATAAACGATTTTATGTTCCGTCTTGTGGGTATACAAAAACCAACGCATAAACACCCAGACTAGAACAGTTAAGATTGGGATTGAACCTGAAACCTACGGGCCGATATAATGGGTATATAAACTTTTAAACGTGGAACATCAATGCATCAATAACGCACTCCATTTTGAATAAGTTTTTTGCTTCTAATTTTAGATCCAAAACATTTAACATAACAGCGTCTATGCCAAGAATTCCCACAGACAAAGCTCATAAATTACCAGATAATGTTTTATGTGAAAGACAAACCATAGATCAATGGCTACCATGTGCTGTATTGACAATTCCTTACAAATAAAAAAGAAATAAAGAAAGATGTATTAGAATTGTTATACGAAAAAAAGCGCTCGGCGCCTTGTAGTTTAAGTAGTTCGTAACTACGTATCTATGAAGTAAAGTAATGTGCGGCTAAGTCATATTTTGGATGGGTGAACACTAGTAGCTCGGCTTCTCATTGGAAATTTGAAGAAATTACTAAAAAAATTGCTTTCAAAAACAAATTATGTGTCAATATATTATGCTTTCATATTTATTTTCCAAACCTTACACAAAATTAAAATGGAAGTTGAACGGATCAGTACGTCTGTACATACCAGAATATCAATGCAGGCCCACAGAACTACTATTTCTGCAAAAATAAATATTTGCTGGACTGAGAAAAGTAATTATAGAAAATTTTAATTCATCTCTCTAAAACCTTTCGTTACTTGAAAAACACCACAATCACGTAACGGTTCGCGTCACGACAAACGTGAGTCCCAACCAGGGTCTATTGTTCACAATAACATAATTTTATATCCCCAGCATGTCCCAGTTATGAGTATCCGTAAGAACCACGAAGTTTCCATCCGGCGTCTCATAATATTATTTTCAAGAGAGCTTTGTTCGAAACAATGGATTTAGGAGTTGAGCTTCTGTAACCGAATTTATAAGGCCATAAAGAAATATGGCACACGACACATTGGCACACAAGCCGACGTTGGCACCATAGACATAAGATAATAAAGACCAACAAAGCGTGTGAAACGGATGTCTAAAAGAATATGAAATTCTACTAGTGCGAAAGAGATGCAAGAAATGTCACTAAGTGACACGTATTTTCGAAAAGTCTTCCTATGTCATCCCGCATCTACGTATCGTTCTCATACTTTTTGAAAATTAAATAAGTTCCTGGTCAAGGTAAGAATTTATATTACAATGTTGTCTTGCTGTATTGTCGACTGTGCTGTTACATATCGAAACAACCCACAAAAGCGTAATTTTCACAGGTAAATGAGACTTTTATATTATAACGTTTAAAGCAAATATTAACCAAAATAATTGATTAATATGTTTCTAAAGTAGTTTTTACAATAGTATATGCATTATTCTATTTATAAATGTATATATTATTATATCTTTATGCAGCATTACCAATCAAAATATATGGTTTATAAAAGTATTCATTTACGCTAAGATAATGTTGGAGTAATAACTCATAACATATTGATATATCGATAATGAGTTATTAAATTTATTAAAAACCCTTTATAATTTATTTATTTCATAATTAATTTAACTAAATCCAAATGTGAAAGTATACACTAATACATTCAATTTTGGCAACACGTTTTGTTTGACGTTGTTGATCTTTTTAGAATCCTACATCTATGGTCTCACCTCTCATCGTGATAAAAATGTTATGAGACTTGACACTGTATTGAAAAATGTCATTCAGTTAATCGGTTTCACGGTTTAAAAGACTCAACCATTACTTCTATTATAAAATTATCTGCTATTACTTGATTTGTATTATGAACTATTATTTTAGTGCTATTGCAAGTCTCCTACCCCTACCTAACTGAGATAAATCAGTATATATTGAGTTATATTAATATTTTGCTGGGAAAAAAGTAAAAAAACGATTTAATTATGTACGCAGTAATAATTGACTATATATATTTCAAATGGAAAGCTTTATTATACTGAAATAATGATTTAGACCTATCACGTCAATGTATTTGCAATCAACAGCTACGATATCCATTTGATTGATTATTGCTAAATAACAAATAAAACTCATTATCATACTAAAATAGTCATTTAAGTTCCATGAAGTTCATTTACTATCATTGAATCCCGAACTCACAATTTGGCAAAATAGTGTTAAGTTCCTTAATTTACCGTATTCAATAAAATAGCGCGTTTTACATTTAGCAAAACCCAATGATCTATTAGTTTTAATATTCTTTGCCATATTTTCCTTTTTTCTTATACCAATCTACTTTCAATATAATATTTTTTTAATAAAACATGAAAAACAACTAGTAAAACACTGTTTTGCAATAAAATAATTAGGATTTAGATTGAAATCTTTAGACGCCACTTTCTTTAATTTAAGTCTGTGTGGGTTGACATTGTATTGCTTATCTGTATCCATATATGCGTGCTCTAGCAG
>DWPV01001306.1:0-21431 GCA_018251915.1 Urbanus proteus proteus | reverse complement strand
AATCTAAGTTCATGATTCAAAATAAATATGTGTACGGCCTGGGATGATGGGATGCCGGAAATCAAAGTGGAAGAGCTCTTTGGAGTCGACTCCGGTGGCACTACCGGCACACCTATTTGTGTCTTATAACAGCAGTGTAGGGCTACTGTGTTCTGGTCTGAAGGGTGGTAAGGGGGACATACTTATCCGAGGCGTTCCAACTTAGTCCTCAAGGGTAGTAACGCATCTGTGGCCAACCTCGACTGTGATCATATCTGTGGTTGATTACAGATGTCCATGAATGACAGTGGTCACATACCATCAGATGGACTGAAAGCTCGTTTGCTACCTACTTCAATCATATAAAAAAGTCATTGCGCATCAGACCAATATGGTAACCGCTCCACCCAACTGTCTTCACATGTTCCTTAAGAAAGTTTTAATAAAGCTTTAACAAGGTTTCACTAGTCACATTGCGCCTATAAATATAATGCAAACACATTTTGACAAGCGGGGTAATTATGCAAAACGATATAAAACCGATATGTTAATTCGTTGACGGGACGATTTAGCACCCCAACCATTGTAAGACATTCGTTTAGGAGGGTTAGCTATCGGAGCATCTACATCAGACCCTCTTAGATATTCCTTTCATCGTGGCTCTAAAAACTGTTAATGACTCGAATGTTTATACTAAGTGTTTTAACTAATTGTAAACGTTTGTATTAATTAGCAATTTACTGTCTCACTAAGACTTTCATTGATGTCAATTAAATTTACAGGTTACAAGTTGTACAATATTAGGAGTGTTCTTTAACAACAATACTTAGTGACTACGACAACTAAACAGATACAAAGTAAGTCTTTACAAAAATATAGAAAAAAGCATACGATCCATTAAGTCCAGTTTATAGTTCTAATGGTAAGTTACCTCTGCAGCCCGTACTCATCTATAATCAACACCAGATAAGATTGAAGAGAAAAACTTTAATCTTCGAAATTAACTTAAAAAAATATTCCATCCTTTAGGGTTACGCTATTAACACTATTGTTGTGACGCTGAAATAGGTAGCTGCAGAATTACTGTTGATATACCTTAATAATATACAACCGAAAATCAGCACCTATTGCGTAAAACTTGGCCATGTAAAACTTGTAAATAAACAAAAGAAGAGGCAAAATAAGACTAACGGAAATAATCAGAACATTCAGTAGTTTATTTCAACGGTCCTAAATCTTTCCAATCGACGTATCCTTAAACAATACGAGCCTATCAATTATTTATTAAAATATGTGCTTAACCCTTCGATTTTGAATACATTAGGCCTCTAACTTACTTTTGACAAGCTGCTAATCATATTCAAATGAACACCTTGCGATATTTTGACCGACACTTAGAATTGAAAAACACAGGTTCCTAAAGCACGTTATTATTTAAAGGGGTGATTTAACTAAAAGGATCTGCCGAATACCGACAGGTGTCTCTGTTCCGTTGGCCTGTTCTGGTCTATTTGTACAACACGAGGGGTGCAATTGTGTGTTAATAAAACTAGTTGGTACGTAGAATTCTTTTGTTTGACGATCATAGTAATATTGTTGTTAACATGTTTCGTAGATTATATTATTTAATACTATTAATAAATAATATAAATATTATTATTAAATAAACAGAAAAAAGGTTTTTTAAAATTATTATTTATAATAAATATATTTATACCCGTTTGTTTACGTTATTGCGTTACGAGCTCTATGTGACAGGATGTATTTAGAAGAGGTATAGTCCTTTGGTATTTAACTCTGGGATAACGCACTAACTGCTGTTAAGCGCTCCTTCGTTCTATATGTCCTTTATACATAATAAGTAATTATTATCTGAGGTGATCCCTCCAGTAAAGAAGTCATGTAGGACGAATCGAGAAAATAATTGAAATATAAGAAAACGACGACCCCATAATGCAACTTGTATACAACTTGTATACATAATGCAACTGGTGACTTGTTTTTTATGTGATCGAAGTAGTAAACGAGTATGTAGTCTAGCCGCCCATGGAAATCTGAATTTAACCCTAGATTCACCGATGTAGAATTAGTGTTTGGCCTAACTGATTTTACATCTTTATAAACTTTCATAGCACCGACAATTACTTCACAGGCAATCTTAAATATAAGCGTAGAAAGAATTATTTATCATATGTAAATGAATACGATAATGTAAATTATACCAAATTACATTATGAAGTAACTAAGGGAGTATTCGCGGCCGGATAATTAAAACGCCATCAAGCGCGTCCCCAAGACCCGACCGTGACCATCACCTTACATATCTAATTTCTATTCTACTGTGGCTACCAACATTTTGGGTTTTTGGGATAGTCCTGAAACGATGTATAGGATTTTCCTAATTTGTTTGATAAACTAATAAAGCCACTTTTAGTCAAAGGAAAGGTAAAGCCTGGATACTTTTATAGCTAACTTGATGTGCATCGTGGTGTCACTCGCGTTAAAAAATGTCTAGTAATGCAACTTTCTGGAAATTTCTAGATTCATCCATACCTATTGAGGATTTTTTTAAACAGATATAATTAGCGCATTCAATACAAACAGCAAATAAGCAAGACTCAACTAAACCTTCCAAGTTTCAATTAGAGAATATGAAACATATACTTTAGTATGTACCTACTTCCCCCTTATAACTTAAGTTTGACTAAATAGAAAAATAGTACCTATTCCAGTTTGAAAAGTGAAGCCACAGCCTAAAATTGAAAAAAAAAACCTATTCAGCCCTATTTCATCTAGATTTATGAAATAAATCGAACCTTGAAAACCTTATAAATATCTCCAATGTCCCTAATACATCAGTGAGTTTAAACTCTTTAGGGACCTTAATCATAGTTCATATCGAATGGTCGATATTAAAATTTTATGTAACGTATTTAGACGTTTCAAGAAAGCCATTTCTGATGCAAGATAAGCGTAAACGGAGCGACTGCTATTGTTTTAAATTTGATGTAAAAAACCGTTTCATTCCCTCATCATATTAACATGTAACGGTATTTTAATTCCTTTTTAATTACGTTTGTAATGTATGAAACTAATTGGTGTTGGTTATATGCAACTGTGTAGATATGAGTAAATACTGTCTAAGGTTAAATGAAGAGTCAAAAATATCAGCAGTTTCAATATTTTGTTGTCTAGGACAAAATACTTTTTAATAATATCAACCCAGATTACTTTTCGTAAATAGGTGTAAAATAAACTTCAATATGAATTACTTTCAAATATTTTTTACGTTCATTGATAAAAAATATTCCTACATCAGCATGTTCCTATGTTTAATTAAGGTTACCATCGTTACCCTTAGATATTTTTGTAGAAGATTCCAAACTTGACCCTATAATTTAAATAAGAAAATTCAATCTAATAGCAAATGGCTGCTAGAATAAGCTTATAGAATCGTTACCTTAGGTATTATTATTTTTTGTTACTTATTAATAAAAAAATATTTAAATTTCCTAATGTTAAGCAGAACGCAAGTCCCTTAGACTTAGCAACCATTACTAAAACCTATGTTCTAAACTATGTACGTATGTACTTAGCTTGTTAAACTCTATTGCGGTGTTTTGTATGCCCTAGGAGTGGGTGAACAGTAACAAAAGCCTCATTGTACGTCCGGACCAATGGGGACCGTAATAAACGCTAATTGCTACACGGGGGGAATGCTCGCCAATGACTGAGCATTAGGGGTCATTACATAAGCTACAAGACGGCGCCATTTACGTTGATAACATCCATGTTTATATATCGCTCTTATCATTATAACTTATGTAATAACTTTTTTACTTATATACAAGTATGAACATAAGTGTTTTTTGTGTCGATAAAAATAGTTGAAATATTAAATACCTACCGTATATGATAGTTAGTAGGTTCTGTAGCCCACTGCAAGTATATAATTACTCAGACAACTTTTGACTGAAGAAACAATTGCGTAGCTTTCCATGGGGACAATTTTAACACCTGTTTTAAGTAAATCTGTTTTTCACACTGTTCCAATCAAAATATAGCATCGAGACTAAGCGATGAAGTATGTAGTTACATAACAATCTTTATGAAAAGATATCTTCATAAAGATTGTTATGTAACTACATACTTTAAAAACTGTCACTATAACGATTTTGGTCGTATTGTTATTGGACTTTAGTAATAACCTACATTCCACGCGAATGAAATCACAGGCTGAAGCCTCTACCTTATGTATGCCTACCTACTAAAGGTATAACTAAAGTATATACTTAGTTAAACTAGATATTAACTTTAAACAGCTATGGGGATATGCTCACCAATGAGTAAGCATTAGGGAGTAACAGCTGTCAGGAACCAGTGGATCGTGACAGTCCGCCATAAATCTAACAGGAATTGTAAATATTTACTTTCCTACGTATTCCTATTGAAGAAGGTAAGTATACAATGCACCTTTATAAACTTTGTAAACTTTATATTAAACGAAATATTATTCAATAAATTTTAGTTTGAAGTCTAATTTTATTTTGAAGAAAAAGTGAGAGTACGGAACCAGTACAGTTCGACCAGGGACGACCATAGTCAAACTTATTTCTAGCGTGAAGCCATTCTTGCATTTCTTTGAAAGTTGGTGGACAACGGCTGATTTAAAAACGTGGTGGCCAATTTAGTCTGCTGTAATATTCTATAATTGACTAAAGGTAGATATGTTTTATGTGGAATTTGTCACAGTTGTCCAGGCGGCAGTGAGCAATTACTTAAAGGTGGTAGAGCTCTATGTGGTCCAACTAAGTCGTCAGTGGTAGCAACGCATCTGTGGTCAACCTTAGTTAGGACTTTCATCTTATCTGGGGTTGATTACAAATGTCCATGGGCGACATTTACCATCAGGTGGACTGCACGCTCGATTGTTACTTCGAATCTCGAGAAAAAAACTATCACGTCGTACCATAGTTGTATAGGTATCATTTCAAGAAAGATAAAAAATATAGCAATTCTATTTCTTTACCATGAAAAATATATGGCATGTGCTCCTACATATGTATGTGTTTCGGGAAATTATTTTGTCTTATAACTAGTTTCGCCTCTAGTTCAGGCGGTCATCTCAAAGAAAAATTAAATTTTAAATGTATGCTAATTGTTTACCGTAGCTTATGTGCGCCTCGGCACAAGCCATTGTGCCGACACTACAACGCAACAGACCACAGAGTTAATAGGTATCTACTATTTTTTTTACGATTTTTTACTCTTATTTTTTATTTTACTATTACTATAAAATATTAGTTCTGTAATATAAAAAAAACATTATAATTATATTAACAGGCATCAACCCTCATAAAAGGTTAAGACCATAATCCTCGAACTATCTTCTCAAGAACGAGATGATCCCTCAATGACATTATAACACTTAACGTGCATGTTTCTATAAAAGAGTTTAATAAACACATCACATAACGTATACCTACTACCAATACCTACCTACTATTTATGCAAATTACTGAATTAAACGTTCCAAATTATTACCTACCATACCATCTGAAGTATCTGAAATATCTTCTATTATGCTCTTTGTTCGTCGTATTTTAGCAACCATATTTACCATTATCCATAAACCAATCATTCCTTCCTTCCTTCCAAATATGACGACAATATGCGACACAACGATTAAACGATAAGGTTGTAAAGAGCTCTATGGAAGGGAAAGAATTCAGTCAGAATACCTTTTTTCCTCAAGCGCCACCACCACCTAAAATTAAATTCGTGGATTCTTTGGCTCCACATACTATACACAATTTTGTTTATGCCACATCCGACTCCGTGCTGCATGGTCTTAGCGTGGTAGTTTATTAGTTTAATCCACCACCCAAGATATTTACCATTCTGTTAATAACTTAAATTTAACTTTTTCGTCTTGTTTCTTTATTATTTCATATACCTCTTACACTAAAGTTAATAAATATCTGGTCTATTCCATCAGAGCTCTAGCGACACGGAAGCCCGCTACTGTGCGCGTCCATTATACCGGCGACACTCTCTTAATTGGTTACCACACTCGTTCGTCGCGCTTCAACTCCAAAAGGCGCCGCAACTCATTGTCACCTGTCCACACTTACCGATATTATACTGAGATCTGTTTGTAGCACGCCGACTGCTTAGCGGTAAGGCACATTGTACGTTTAAATAGTCGATTACTATTAGTACAGGAGGTATTTATGATGTTGAAATAGCAAATGCACGTGTTCTTTATCTGGTAGTCAGTAGCCACTGCTACCCATTGACAGCTGTAATCGATATTAAATAAAATTATGAAGTCAACCAAAGATATGCTACTCCTCAGGTCTTAATTAGAATGCCTCGTATCAGAATGTCTCTCGTACCACACTCTACAAACGGGAGGTTAACGCTGCTATCTGCCCTAAGACAAAAATGTGTGTGACGGGAGTACCTTCAGATTAAAGCCACAAAGGGTTCTACTACTAGAACTACTGTGAAAATTTGTTGTCCTTGGATAATTTTCTTCAAATTCCTTTTAAATACCTACTATACAGGCAGCCAAACAAACTTATTTTTTATAATGGGTTATGATATGTTTTATAAGGTAAATTTTAAAAATGTATTCCCAACTAATTATAAGAAGAGTTTTTTGATACAAAAAATACCACCCCAAATAAGAATATTTTAATGCGACAAAAGGATTCACATAAATCATAACATCAAGTTAATCCTAAATCATCCTTGATTCGTCGTCACAAAATCCTCACCTCACAATACGGGAGGATAATTTACGATCTCAAAAAACGGTAAACAATAGAGAGCAATGTGTCAAAATACGTTTACATAATACGATGAGCATTGAAAGGGACGAAGGTACCACGTACATGCGTTACAAAAGATGTAGCGGCCGTTGATTGAAGACAAAAAATACTATGAACTTCTGAAGCAGTTAATAGGGAACTACACAATGGACCCCAGCGGTGGCGTGGCCCTTCAATGATGTCGCCCTACTAATTCATCTTGAGGTGTCTGCGGTCAAAGGGCCTTTTCTATAGATCTCCCTTTGTCAGGATTTTAATTGTCAATGTTGTGGTCTTGTTCTAACACTTTGTAGCGTGAAGTTATTTTATTACTATTAGAAACATGTTATAATAAATTATGATTAAGACGAATCAAACCATTACAACATAGGTACATATATACACATAATACAGAAACAATATAGACGTATGCTCATCGTCGGCGCGAGCTGTTTCGATTTAAAACTCCGCTCCCAAATAACATTTTCATTGCTTCTAACATACTTACCTCACTAAATCATTTATATGATCTTTTATTCAGACTGTCAAGATCTCGAGCCACCCAAAGACCTTCAATTGGGATCTTGTGCTCAAACAAAAGCTGTGAAGACGGCGCGGGTTCAGGCAGACAGGTTACAAAAACTGAATCATATTATTATTTACATTTAGTCATCGGCTATCTATCAACATAACGCTTGCTCTGTACGTCAATAGAACCTTTCGTTGCAATCATTGATAAACTCATAAAGAAACGCTACTAATATAAATAAATGGTCAGCGATATATTAATGTCCGGGTGGCTACGAGAATATGGAGTATGCTTTTGTAAAACATATATGGGTAATTATAGATAGGTAAAAAAATATGTTTCGTTCCTTGTAATTCATATTTTTCAAAGAATTCGTATTTTATCTACTTTCTATTTCGTTTTGAATTCAATTATTCTACAATTAAATAGTATAAAATGATACATAATTTGTCAGGCATCAATAAATTAATCTTAATCAATAAATGGTTTTAAATTAACAAAATTTCAAAAAAGAAACTTTTAAAACCTATCAAAACAATCGAACACTACCTCTTACAATAAACATAAGTAGACCATAATTATTACAAATGACATCCATATAAATGGATCGTAACATAAACAAGATTTCAATCCACGTACGTAAGCCTGTAATTTGTGAACACACAACAAGTGAGACTAACAAGCGGCGGAGCCTCTTCAGCTAAGCCTAAATTATAACCACCACTAAGTAATCACTCATCATAGTACTCCATTTTACACTTCATCTGACTGATGCCCCGTTTTGGATCTCTTCAAAATTCGTTGATTGATAACCACCAATGAGTCATATAGTGGAGTTATTTTCGTGTAGCAACTTACGGTTCGGTTTGTATAATAGACCGGTGCCCGTAAGCTCGCGGAGACTTAAATCTGGGATAGAAGCTATGGAGTAAGATTATAATTAAAGAGTAAATTGTATATCTCGTTTTTTTTTTTATTTCAAAGTTCTTTA
The DNA here is from genome assembly GCA_018251915.1 of Urbanus proteus proteus. Lineage (NCBI taxonomy): Eukaryota > Metazoa > Arthropoda > Insecta > Lepidoptera > Hesperiidae > Urbanus > Urbanus proteus. Next base: position 13,117 of record DWPV01001306.1, on the reverse strand, counting down.
ACCCGATACTATAACGTAGCGTAGTGAATATAATAATTTGATTTTAGCTTACCTTAACGGATTTTTTGTACGAAACTAGTAATTTTCAAGATCATGCCATACCTATGGACAGAAAAAAAAGATCATAAAAAATATGGTGTTTTACTTTTGATTAAATCATTATTACGTAGGATGGATTACATAAAAAGGTTTAAAGACGAAGAAATATTATCTACATAATATTACGTAAACGAAACATCTTATTTTATATAAGAGAATAATGATTCAATTAGCAGTCTAAATAAGATTGTAAGAGTAATAAATTCACATGGGAGGACAAGAAGCAAAGTGAATTATTAACACATACATATTTTTACAACACACCGTTACATAGTTTATCTAGAAACAGTTCGAAGGTAAAGCGAATACTCCCAAGACGCCTATGAACTTTGAAACGACACGAGCAAGAAATTAAGGCTGACAGTAAACAGAGGTGTAACTCAACGATGTTCGTGTTCACGAAAGAGAGTATCGACAGGATAATGGCTGCAGCCAATCGCTGCCCGATTTATACGAGACCGCGCCATCTATCGTTTGCTTTAGAATGATAATAATTGTATCATTAGTCATTACTCGATAGAGCACCCTTTTGTAGGGTTGATCCACGATTAGAAACATATTGATATAAGTCGCTTATGAAAAAGAGTATCGATAGGATAAAGGCTACAGCCAATCGCTGAGATTAGAATCCTAACTTCAGTTTTTTTTTTTATAATATAGTAATGGCAAAAGAGCATGCAATACACTTGATGGGACCTAAACGACAAGCCCAAACAAGATTGCCATAGCCGAAGTTGGCTATAGATGCGTTAATACCACCGACGATTAAGTCTGAATGCCTCAGATAAGAAGGCATGCCTCCCTTACCGCACTCTTCAGAACAAAATACAAAACCCTTCGATCAACAATACCAACTGTTGATCGAAGACAAAACCGCTGAACACTACGTTGTTAGACAGAAATTGGTGTTGAAGTGGTGCCTCCGGAGTCGAACCATAAAGGATTCAAAGATATCATAATTGTTTACTATAGAATGAGAACAATCAATATTTTCATATCATTGAACTATCAAATTAGCTCGTGTTCGTCGACCATTACAACTCAACCGTATCGAATATCATTAATCATCGGACAAAACAAGCCAACTACTACTAACCAATACATTTTTTATCAAGCACAGATACAATATTAGCTCTAGAGTCTAGATTAAAAATTGGTTTACCTATAAAATTGAAAAAGTGATGTGAAATTTAAGTTTAATTGTGTCGGTATTGAATAGCACCATCCTTTTATAATATTCACAGGAGTGAATATTATAAAAGAAGACTGAGATACAAAGTCCAGAAAATGGGCAGCAATGTCTTCCCGTGTTATATAAATATCGACTGCTGTCAGCAACAGCATACAAGACGTGATGACTATTGACAAAAAACCGCAGTAGGGGAGGCCTACGTCCTAAGTTGGACCTTAGAAAAAAATCGCAAGGGACGCCTATGTCCAACTCTAAACCTTAAAACGCTGATGGACATATGGATAAACATTAAGTAAACGAAAAAAATCCTGATAGGTATATCGTAAAAAATAACTGTCAATTCTGCTCTAAGAATATTTATAGGTACTCGATACGAATATGACCTCCCTATGCCAGTCAGGTTGAGCCGCAAAAAGTACCGGCCGATGAAGGCTCACTCAACGGGTTCAAAAGCCAACTGCGCAATTTGTTACCTTCAACGTAGATAAAGTAACGCCATAAAACCTCCGCCAACTAACTTATAACGTGACTGAAGCTTACATATTGCGAAAATATCTCGCTCGTGTTATTATCGTGGGTAACTTAGTTTTTGTATATGATGGAAGTAGCAAACGAGCTTGCAGTTCCTTATGATATGTGGCCTCAGCCGCCTGTTGACATCTATAATCAACCCCAGATAAGATCACAGTCCTATCTTCGGTTACTGTTGTTTGGTTTAGTTCTGATTGGTCGAGTATTTACGCTTTTTGTAGCTCAGTTTTGTAGCTACAAATTTGTATCATCGTAAATCAATTAGAACTTTTTTCCGTTCTAAAACAGTGTTATTATTAAGATAACTGTTATATGGACTCATTTATATCCAGCAAATTTGAATAACAATAATAGTAGCAAAACAAACCTAACTTTTAACCTTTAAATTATTGAAAAATATATATTAATATAATGATGCATATTCTTAATCCTTTTAAAGTTTTGATTTATATTTTTCCGGCATACATTTGCGAAATATTTCTTCATAACGACGGTAAGTAACTCTTATATCTCAGCCTGAAGTATGACTGCCCGCCAAAGAAACCCTAATAGATGCCTGTAGGATAAGATAAACTCATTTAAGGTCATCTCCCTTATTGTTATGGAATAATATAGAGTGACAAAAGGGACAGATATGACGTGATAATTAGTAACTATTTTTAACCAGATTTTAACTTTGATTTTAATTGTGGCTTAGTAAAAAAACTTCCACTTACAATATATCTCCGTTTCTAAAAATATTGGGGTTTTTTTTACAATAACATTGTATTCTTAGTACAATACATTACGTTATGTAAATCCTGTAACTATATTTTTATTCTATACATTTTACACATAAGCAATTCTTAGATTTCTTAAGACTAAGCCGCTATAGTTCCTGCTCTCTAATCGCCTGCTTGCGGCTAGTGCTCCAACTGAGTTCAGCATTAATATTTCGTAACCATTACACAACTAAAACAATAATCAAAACTAAACTTTAAACATATATCTTCTTTTTATCAATAATTCTTACTTTAAAAAACAAAAATCCATTTTAATCCTATTGATTAATACGAAAATAAAGTTAATTAATACAATATACGGTTCAATTTTGACCACACTTCAACAGTTACAGTGCATACCCTGCAGGTAAATATTATCTGGAGATCAATCAAAAACACGCTAAAAGCAGCGTTTGTGATGCAAGCTTACAAATCGCGCTCTTTAGTGGCGTTCCCTTGACCGTAATGACTTTACCGTCGATTTTTCAAATCATTACTCAGTTTAACGCTAAATGGCTACACATTTACTTTACACACACGTATCCTTGTATCTACGGACGAATATGTATGTAAAATTGTACATCACTTCGTTTTCGCCAATATTTTTATATGTTTTAGCTATAAAAACACAATGGGAATGGAATAATTTTATTTTTAATATTTTCATATCACACAATCAGAAAACTTGTAAGTTTCGTCTTTTTTATACCAAAGATAATCAAAATTAAAGAATTTTACTAAGAGTAGGCTTTTTTCAGAATTATTTTTGATGTTAATAACCAAAATTTAAGCGAAGTGGTACATTTGACTTGGACATTTGATTTTGACAGGAAATTTTAATCTGGAAATCCCATACCATGTTGGATAATTGTACTGAAACTTACTTCTACGTTGTCCTAACGATAGCACAAATAAGTTTCTGTATAATCGCACTTGATTCCCAGTCTATACCTGCTACTAAAATAGAATTAAACGACTGGTAGCCGCAAACTTGTTCTCATAACTGATCATCTATCACTTGAGTAATTCCGTCAAGTGAATAAATTTATAAACCCTAATAAGGCGGTATTGGGGCAATTTCACCTGTGTAAGTGATATTAAGTGAATTACATGGATAAGTGCGAGCAAGCTGATTTAATGTGAGCTCGCCTCTAGTTATCATGCATCATGGCTGACGTCCTCCTCTTTAAAGCAGTTTAGCTTTTAATAAGGAGTCGTTAGAATATTGCATAGAGTACTTTGACAAAGAGATTGTTGAATTAAAAGCAAGGTAAAAATCAAGCATTTAAACTAGAATAGGATGTTCTGAAGTGATATGATACTCATCACTTATCTCTTAAAACCAATTAATTTTAATATTTCAATTCTATATACTACAGAATTATGTAGTAATACTAGTTATAAAGCTAACTTCCTATAGAGATATAAAAATTACACAACAATTATAATTGCGGTCATCTGATTAAAGCGGCTAAAATGTACTTCGCAATTGTTGTCCCTATTTTATTAAACCACCCACGGGGTAATACACGCCATTACATACAAAAATTGGGACCTATCTTTTCTTGGATAGTAATGAACTATGATGACTACTGGACATAAACTTTATCTCAGTAAATAAATGAGGTTATAATCCATTTGACTGACAAAGAGCGAATTAATCATTACGCATACTAGCTACCAATTTGCTCTTTGCCTACACTGCCTTTAACACGAGAACTTAACAGAGACCTCTTAATTCCAATCTGCTCTTTGCCTACACTTCACTGCCTTTGACACGAGAACTTAACAAAGGCCTCTCAATTTCCCTCACCATCGTAGCTAGTCTGTGGCAACCTCCAGCGGCGTCACCGCACCACAATGATTGATCGCTCCCGAAACCCGCGCCGGCGGCGAACCCCAGATTTATCACCGCGACTCCCTGCACAGACGTCTACATCCGTTCCGTCATTATGTGAAGCTTTCCGATTACTGTACACTACTTGGCCAATCTGATTAGCAATACTACTTGGGTAATGATGGTTGAATTACTTATGCGGTTATTGGAGTAAATAGGACAAGGACATGATTAATTCAAATATTTTAAAGACGTTTTGCGTCTACTAGCAATCAATCTACTCTTTGTATGCACTGCGTTTTCCCACATCTACCAATACTTTTAATGACTTTTATGTGTTGCAACAGACTTTTTAGACTGATATATCTAAGAAAATGGTAGAATTTTACGGAAAAATCTCGTTTACATTTTAATTGCTTTTAAATGACAATCAAATGTAAAGTAATGATGTCAATATTAAGATGTTTCTTTTTATAATTATATTATTGGATTTCTTAGGTCTTGATAGCCCCAAATGTAGAGCAAGAAATAAGTTCCGAAAAGTAAAGTTCTGTAAAGTCTGAAAAAGAAATAAGTTAAAAAAAGTTGACCAATAAACATAACAACTCAAATCAAAATTTATATTCAATTACATATTTTCAATATATTTCGCACCCATATATTACTTGCGTGGCGGATGCAACGGAAAAACAAAAGGGAAACGGTAAGTCATCCAAAACCGAGCTTAGGAAATCTTTATAAATCACTGGTAACCCGATTATTATAGCAATACTGCAAGTGCAGTTATTACCGATAAAGATTTATAACACGGGCTATTATCTCCAAAAGCTGTGATATTTGAACCCTTTTGTTGTTACAGCCGCCAGCCAAACAATGAACAGGTGAAATGGCGACCGACGGTGTGACCAAGAAACGATATAATGCCAGAACGTCCTGATTTTTTTAAAATTTGGTGATAATATTGCTGAGTAATCACTATATACTATAAAACGAAGTCGCTTTCCGGTGTCTGTCCCTATGCATACTTAGAGTTTTAAAACTACTTAACAAATATATGTAGGTACATATGTATGTGTATATTTTTGTATGTATTTGCGCATATTTTTTGTTTACTCTATTTTTATAATTATGAAATGTTATGTGTATATGCACAAAATAGACTTATGTATGTTTCATATATATTTGTATGTGTAAGTCTGTCCTTAACATCTTTATAAGTTCGCTTGTCCCATTTTTATTTCCATCCAACTGGAGTCACTAGGCGGAACGGTCCTTGGTACAAATGTACCTTTCTTCATGGTTTTTGTGTAACTTTTTGTTGATCGACCGAATTAAATGGTGTCTAGATAAAGGTCGAACTAACACCAGCAGTAATTAGTGGCGATTAATAATCGGTTATCTTGATCACTAGCGTTATAATTGCCCGTTCTATCGCGTTAGGATAGTTTTCAAACTGCGCCTGACATTTAAATCTTTGCCACCTATATTTTAGTTAACTGTATTAACGCAGTTTTGTGTTACGTGTAGTATCTGTTATTAAATGGAGTTACGAATAAATCAATTACACGTTGTTTTATTGTTGACTACCCATAATTGTGTTAATGTTTCTCAATACAATGTTTATTATAGTGGGAATAATTTGAAAGAGCGTAGAACGCATATGTAAAGTTAAACTAAAATTGGTAATCGTTATCAAAATAACCCATCGACAAAGTATTTTATTAACTTGTAATTACTAATAATTACAAATACTGTAAAAAATGTATAATATATAGTATATTGGCTGAGCTAATCTTCCAAACGGCTGGAACGATTCTGACGAGACTTTCACTGGAAGACAGTTGAAGATCTAAGGCGTAAAATTGGCTACTTTAATTTTTGAAAAATCCATTAGCGCGTCGCGGGAGAGCGGAATGACATTTATGTTTAAATATGTATTCTCTTTTACTTTTTAAAAGCGGGTGAAACCGCGGGTTTCAACTAGTGAATAATAAATTAATTCTTCTGACATTTTCCCAACTCCGACTTTCGTTATAGTAATCATGCTTACGTGTTAGCAAGGAGTTCGTTTATTTCATATTGTATCTGGTATTTTTATACCACGTTTGACTTGACTCCATACAACATCTTATCAAGAATCGAAGATGAACATATTAAGATTTCTTTGTCCGAAATCGAAATCAATTTGTCGGTGGTTGTGGCACTTGAAGTGGGCGCACGTCATACACGGCAAAGGGATGGCGATCGGAGATAGATTGATCGAATAATCGATTTTTTGATTGAAAAGTAATCGATATCAAGCAATTAATCGATGTATTGAACAGTTCTCAAATACCAAATAATCGTCATTTCTTTTTTGTTTCTATTGCATTACAAAATTATAATTTTTAAATCATGTGAAATATGCTATTTTATTTCTTATTTCGTTTATCTGAACGTTACGGAAAACGATCTAGACTTTTTTGGTGCATTTATTCCCAGAAGAGACATTAACATAAACCGAACATATTTTTTTAGGAAATCGATCTCCTATTCGAAACGTTTATGAGCCGTTCAATTCGACTTCGAATCGAATTAGATTCGATTCCATTTTTTTCGTAAAGGCTCTCCATCCCTACATCCAAGTTTATCTACGATCGTGCGTCGTCGTTTCGCGCATGCGCCTCGCGGGAATGCACCTCTTCCCCGAAACGAGCCCGCTCCTCCGACGGGCCTACCGACCTCACTCACATGAAGGGACGTGAAAGATATCAAAACAATTGTGTCGATAAATAATTTTCACAGAGTACCTGGTAAAAGAATAAGATTGTGAAGCTATTGATCAAACTTTTACTTAAGGTTGAACGGTCAAAATATCAATAACATTGCAAGACTGTATTACAATGACAATTTCACAAACCTTTTTGTGGTACATTTACAGTACCTAATATGTATTTATGCAGATAGATAAATGACTACTGCCGTTTATGGACATCTGCAACTCGTTATATACGTTCTTCCTGCGCAGGATTGGATTAACCTAAGGTATTTCAAAGTATTCTCGCTACCATTAAGAACTGAGATTGAAATAAATAATGTACATTACAACCAACACTTCATCTAGAACTAAAACGCAAAGGAGTAATCGTTTATTTCCTGAAATAAACGTTACCGTACAGTGAATCTGGTTCTAGTCTAAAGGTGTGGTTAGGGAGATATACTTATCCGGTGCGTTTCAGCTCAGTCCTCAGGAGTAGCAACGCATCTCAACCTCAGGTAGAACCTTGATCTTATCTGGGGTGGATTACAGATGTTCATGGGCGGTAGTTGCCACTTACCATCAGGTGGATTGCATGCTCGTTTGCAGTCCACCTGATCATATAAAATAATTACTATTAAATCTTAATAATAACAAGTGGAGTGATTATTTATACTATCAAATGTTAATAAGAAGTGGTTTGATTATATTTATTCAAATTTACTAAAAGTAATCTTAAAAACCTGTCAAGTAATATCGATAATTCGATAGCAGCTTCCCACGGCAGTGACAGCTCGGCCCCTCGCCGCGCGCGATTGATGCATCGCTCGCTCGGCGGCGTGCTTCCCTATTTGCACTTATTATGAAACATTTAAGGTTAATCTCAGATGATTTTGTCTTTTTGGACCCATATTTTGTATTATTTGTAACCCGTTTAATTCTTTCGGATCAGAGAACTTAGACATTAAAGCTTTTGTGTTGTTTTATTAAAATTATTTTATTAAATTTACTCCGAGAAATAGTAAAAGAACTTTTTTCTTTTAGCATGTATGAATATTCTGCCTTATCTTATAGCTGTTGCTAAAAACCTAACTAATAAGAAGTTTAACTACCAGTAACACGTTGAGTTAATATTTCATCATATTTCTACGTTAGGTTTTAGGTAATTTAGTTTTTTACGTCTTTTGCTCTTTTAAATACGCTAAGTATTTAACTATTTGACTGCCGACAAAAGTAAATTGTAAATTGTGATATTTCATAGCTGCGCACTCCAGCTAATCATTTAACCTAACATTCTGCGAATTAGGTACCTACTAAGTCTATGATTCTACGTAATGTTGTATTGGTTACGCTGTTGATAGACATTTTCATATACCTACTTACTAACATACCTAATTGTAATATGTAGGTATTACCAGCTTAAGTTAAGTATCAAAATTCTCGTCTGTAGTTAGCAAATATATATTCTGATCATTTTGCATTTCGCACACATTTCATTGTAAAAACCTACCTTAATGTTTTCTACACACTAATGTTAACATTGGTATTGACTTAAGTATGGGAGTATCGGACCATCGATCATAACGAGCGTTTAGGGCAATCGTTGGATAACATCGGTGCAGGTGCGCTCGATTTGGGTGCAACGGGCAACCCTTTACCGTAAAATACCAAATTATACTAAAACGGACTCGAAATAGAGTGCTATTAGAAAATTTACTAAATAAAACTTCATCTGTTTTGACAAGACTAAAAGTAGATAATCTTTTCCACCAGTTCGTCTTATTTTGTATCACTTTTGAAGTAGAAATATAATATTTTATTTTCGTCATTTAAGAAATTGATTATTTAATCCACAAACTGAAAGTCATTGTTTTGGAATATCTGAAATTCTGAATGTATACCGGTGTTGTACCTAATTACACAGGTTTTACAACCATTAAAAAAGCACTAGTACATTTATTTCAAAAGTGTCAACTCTACAAAAAACTAATTATTTTCTAAATGTAGCACTTATTACGAATATTTCAAACAACAAACATACGCAAGAATTGTATCTATAATACAATGAAGTAACTATTTACAGCCCATATAAATTAGGGCAGTTGATTTAAGATTGTTCCGTCAGTTAAACCCCATCAAATTCGATCTAACTCTCGTTTACATGATTTATTTATAGATACAATAAACTACTAATTAAAATAAACTTGTCCGTAACGCCCCATATTAGTTGTCGTTAATTAGGATACAGTTTACATGACACCCTTAAATTTCCTCGAATTTTGAGGTTTTAAAAGCGCAATTCATTTTGTAACAGGTTCAGTAGGTTGTTTAACGCGCACTTCCTTCGTATCCTTAAAATGCGGTTTATTGTGCGGTTTTCCAAACTGCCAAAATACCACGCATTTTTTGGCATTCCACGTATGGTAATCTTTTACCCTTTGTTTCTTCGTCACCTGCAGATTAACAACGAGCTCCTAATGACCTAACTCATTTTTTGTTTAATAGAATTACTAATGCTTTAATAATTAATTTATTTTGATTATGGATACGTTGAACGAATAATAATCGGTAACCATGTAAGTAGCCTACTAGGGTATCATTGATATCACAAAATTCTAATAGGTACACGATTTAATCGCCCAAAATGGTACAAAGTATTTGAATTTAGTTTTAAAATTCTGCTATCAAGGATACTCCGGATTCATGGTAATTTAAGTACCTGTGTAGGTAAGTAGGTACTCTCGCAAGAGGATTCTCAATCGGAAACATTTTGTAACATGTCCCTAATATCAATATAATATAGTCTGTGTTAGACGATAACTATAAATATATTATTGCTATTTATTAAGGTTTATTCTACACAAACATAATCGTATGCTTGAAACAAGGGCCAGTAGTTATCCGCGATTCGTGAAGATACGCGATTACATTTGACAGGCGATCAGTTCACGGAAACCCCAGGTAGGCGCCGGCGTGACCCCGCCTGCTCTGAACTGCATGACAGATCAAATACCCTTGCGATGGGAAACTAACACAAACCTCCGGGATACAAACCACTTTTTATTAAATACATGCAGCGTAAGATACTAATTGTTGACTCATTGAGACAAATTTTAGTCAAAACGCCTAAAATATACAAACATTGATACAGTTACTAAAAGCATCTGTGTACTATCTAAAATGAAACTAACATACTTTCTGTTAACTGACTCGGCTAAACAAAGGACCACAACAATAAAGATAACGACGGACTAAAATTGAGACGGACTTTTTTTACTCACGCCGAATTAAATAAATTGTTACGTACGATTACACATACGTATTTGGCTCGAAGGAATTCGGGTGGCTTAAAACAGAGCTATGAGTTTTTTCTGTGATCGAAAGCCGCGGTAGGTAGGCCAGCGAACCATCGGTAGCTGATCGCTTGTGCGTTAGCTCAAACAAATCGTATGCTGTCTCTTCACATCACATCACCGCTTTCATGATTCGACGACTCCGATGGAACAAGACTACATAGAGACAAGAAAGAGCAAATTCGATTCAGTCAGTTAAACATAATATAATTTTTCATTTTGGATTTAATCTACGCAGATTTACAAAGAACTTGTAAGTGATGTCATGACGCAATTTTTTGCTGGTCAAAGACATATTACGTGCACTGTATAATTATTGGTAATTGAACGGAAGAACTTAAATTAATCACCTGATTATTGTTATGAATTATTGGTGGCGCGTTGCGCAATCACAATTTAATAATTACTAAATAATCCCGAGTGCCGTGCGGCTTCCGACGATTAAAACAATTTCGGTCGGGTTTTGCTTTATTCTTTTTGTGAGAGGCAAACACGATATCATGTTTCCATAAAATCACCGAAGCGACTATTATTACGTGGTCATGCTTTGTTTTAAGTGGAGGTTGTATTTTATTTAAAAAGAAACCTTGTGGCGGTGAAATTATAATGTTTTTCGTATTGTTGGGAGAGTATGTTAGAGCATTTCTCTGTGTCAAAGTGAGATGCCCAGTAGCCTAGGTAACTCGATAACGTGTATCGTTCTGCCTTCTCTCGAGTATTCGGTGCGATTAATATGAAAATGACTTTTGTTTTAGTATTTTTTCAATGCCATTTTGTGTCTCTTGTGATAATTAAGATCGATTCTTACGTGGTTATCAATTAAGCAATTTCCTTTTTTGTTTTACAAATCTTTTGTTTTGTAAAAAGTATATTGTTTTTCGTCGTAGTCGTAGGTTCGCATCGCATATTTAATTGCATTTTATTTTGTCCTTAGTAAAGTAATATAACTTATAATCTATTCATTAAATATTTTCTATCAATAATGTCGTTAACACATTCTACATGTCACACAACATTAACAAATAACAAGTGTATCGAAGCAAAAAAATACCATCTGGCAATTTGTAACGGTTTGCCAAAAAAAAGTTAAACCTTTTTAGTTCAACTCGGTAGCTTTCACGCATCATAGAATTTGTTTTGTCTTTGCCATACGGCGTGTTTGTCCTGTTATGTTATTAGGTAAACTTTTCAAAATAACTATAAAATTGAGACACAACAGAAAATAAAATAACAATATTAGAGGTAGTAATCCGAAAGTATGTATGCCACATGCTTAGGATACACATACCTGCCTCCTGTCTCTCTCAATAGCGTGAAGGTATGCAAAATAACATATTCGGGAGCCATATCGAACGATGCACGATAAAAAATATAATTTCCATAGTTAGTTATAAGAAAAACAATCAATAGCTTTAGATTGGGAGTAATAAAAAACAAAACGGATCAGAAATGGTCGAGTCCCACCTACCAAGTTCCCACTGCCCGTCGCACGCTCACGTAACTAAATACAGATGATAATATTGTAGGACGCCTTATCGGAACGTTTATTTTAATTCGATCTGTCAGAAAAGAGGTAAAAAAACACACAACTTGGGCATAGCTACTGGGCGCATCGGCGCATCGGGCGCCTCGCCGTAACGTGATCATATGAGCATAGAGAATTCCATCACTCACGAGATTCGGTTTAGTAAGAAACGTGTAGGTAACACGAAATATTTATTTTCATGTCTTATTTTTTATTGAATTTGAAGGCTGAACCAAATAGCTTTATATTTTTTGAGTAGAGAAGGTACTCGTTGCCGAAACGGGAACTTTCGCCGAAACTTATTAGAGTTTCAGCATTGATCAAGCAATTAACTATGTATATTTAAAATTAGAAGTAATAAATACGCATTTATTAAATTATACTAACCCATTTTTACTCAAAAACAACCAGAGCACGAAAGCGCTTTACCGTTAATATCTGTAAGCCAGAAATGATGATGGAGGTTGCATCCTCACAAGTTGAATTACAAATATACAATCGATGATATACCTATTTATACACACAAGTATCATTTACGAAACTGTTTAAGGTAGTCGAAGCTTTCATAGTTCAAACCCGGAAGCTCCAATGCTACAACGCAAATCTTTACCAATTTAAGCTTTTTTTATAGATTTGAAGTAGCAAACCAGCATACAGTCCGATAATAAGTGGTCACTGCCGCCCATGGACATTTTTAATAAACCCCAGATAAGATCTAAGACCTACCTAATGTTGACCACGGTGTTCCTAACCCTGAGAACTTTTGGAACGCCTCAAATATATATGTATGTCTCCCTTACCAAATCCTTCACAACAGTTACACATGTTATTAGGTAGAAATAGGTGTGGCGATGGTGCCGCCGGAGTCGAACCACATAGAGTTCTACCACCTTTAAAGCCTGTCAGTGTTCAGCTCTCTTGTAAGTGCGTTGGAATGTATGATAAAGGAGAGACACTTATATATACACTTTCAAACTACTACAAACATTTAAATAACGGGTCCATTGCGGCATCTGAAGTCAACAACAATTATTTAATGATGTGTGAGGAATAAGTATAAAGAAATATTACAAAATTTGTGC
>DWPV01001305.1:0-21432 GCA_018251915.1 Urbanus proteus proteus | reverse complement strand
GACGGACAGACGGACAGACAGCGGAGGCTTAGTAATAGGGTTCCATTTTTACCCTTTGGGTATGGAACCCTAATAATGTTAAAAGTAAGTTAATATTATAAAAAGCAATAGATACGTATGTATTTTATCTCTACTAATTAAAATCATCTTACGTTCGTCGGCTGGTCAAAGGTATACCTACAACTGGAGAAAACTTGGAGCACTCTCCCCACTACCGCTCCATCAAAAAATGGTAGAGGTTAGATGAGAGACATAAATAAATGGCCACAGTATTGGATTTTCTACACACTCATAAAGCCTCCGTTAATTATTAATAACGATAACAACAAATACAAACTTTAAGCTTTTTGAAGCGGAAACTCGTTTGATGCGGATAATAAATTAAGGCCAAAAGGTATTCTTAGAGCCTACCTTTGAGTGAAAGTCCTGTCAAAACCAGTCCAAAGAATTGTAAGATTTTATTATATACCGTACATAAGATTATGAACTGCTTTATTTCGATATCGTGAAAATTTTAATTAGGTTAGAGAAGATGATTTACGTTACAAAATTATAGGAATATGAATAAAATTACTCATATAAATTTATAGAGGGTCTTTGTTAATAGCATTACTACAGTATCGCTAGTTATAAACCAAACTAATTACAAAACCACTTATCTGATACTTAAAACAATTTCTCCTTGTCTCCAACAGTTACAACTACAAGTTAACACTGCAATAATTTAACTGGAACAACACTAACATGAAATTCTCACATCGTAGCGGCGTTTTCATTAAGAATGTATTCATTTACGTAGTCTTTCTTGTTTCCAACAGTTACAAATATAAGTTAACAGTATTAAATACAATTTGACTCGAATTAAACTATCAAAACTTCATCGTTTAATTCAATACATCGATCGTGCCTAATATACCTGTAGTCATTAGAGCTTAGAGAAAATAATTTATTCCGTAATTACAGAAAATACATAAAAATTACTCTAACAAAAGAGAAAAGGGAATTAATTACAAGTAATACTACAGCATCGCTCATTAAAATGCAATTACAAAACCACTAATTTGACACTTAGAATAATTTCTCCTTATTTTCAACAGTTACAACTACAAGTTAACACTGCAATAATTTAACTGGAACGACACTAACATGAAACTCTCACATCGTGCCGGCACCTTCATTAAGAATGTACGTTTACGTAGTCTTTCTTGGGATAATTAAATTCCTTTTGATGTATATTTCACGGGGTGACAGTAAAGTTGTACAAGATGGCGGCCGTTGTGACTGAATTGTATATGCTGCTAGTTTAATTTATTTAATTTTTCGTTAATCTAAAGTAATAAACTTTAAGACGATTTGTCTTTACGTCAAAAACTCAATCACCTTGTAGAAAACTGCTAGTTATTTATTTTTTTAATCTGTACTAGTTAACCTATTGACTTGTTTAGTCCTAGGACTATTTTAGTCTCTAGAAAAAATAATTTATTTTGCAACTCTACGTCAGCTTTGAAGAAAATTTATTTCAAAACCCACTTTTCCGTTCTGTTCCGGAAATAAATTTGAACGACGTTTCCATATATCGATCTTATCTGAGATTGGTTACAGATGTCCATGGGCGGCAGTGGCGACTTACTATCAACTGGACTACATGCTCATTTGCTACTTCAATCATATAAAAAAACTCATTTAATTATCACTCATTATTTCACCAGTTTTACAATGGTATGAATTTAGAAGCATTAGCCGTTACTTACACACTTAACACGAAACAAAAAGCATAGGCTTCCAAAAAGACTAATCTATTAGCCAGACTACAATAATCGTAGATTAAACCCGTAGCATTAACTGCTACGAAACAAAATAAACTGCATACCTACTCCTTTGTTTTATACTTTTAAATATACCACGACAAATTACAATGCAGTTAAATTTATCTCCCCAAAGGTCGGGAACCTAAAGGTTATCTCCCTCTGGTTAGTCTAGACTAGTGGGATAATGTATGTATATATGAACGACTTTTACTTCGGATTGTTTTAGAAATAGAACTATTAGCATTTAATAACTCTCGAATGGATTTATTTGGTAAATAATTGTTTTGTTTTGTTTAAAGGTCCTTTAACCTGATCAGCAGACATTTGAACCCTGTTTCAAAGTTCATATAATTACTAGCGCCATAAATCTGATTTAGCAAGTCCCCAGTAAAGTACACATTGACTGTTCAGTTATCGAAGATTGTATACAACGGCTTGAGTAAATAGTGACCCATCTATACAAATAAATAAAATTGAAGTGTCTGTTTGTGATTTCAATATAACAACTTTTTACTCAATGCATATGAAAATATACCCAATACTTTTAACAAGGCAATAAAAAACATGTTTGTCTGTTTGACTGAAATAATCGTCTAAGTCTAAACGACTGGACCGATTTTGACGGGATTTTTAGTGAAAGATAGCTAAAGATCTAAGGCGTATGTAAGGTAATCTTGTATAATTGAAAATTTAGACGGCACACACGTTACTTTTCTGCTCTCAAGAACGCATAAGTAAATCGGAACGATCCTTGTTATTTAGAAGCCCACGAAATAAACTTTAAACTGTATACTTTCATATAAAATAGCTATAGGTAGATGAACCGATAAGTTTTATTAAAATTTCTATTTATAACATCAGTTAAATACACAAATGAGTATCCATTTGTTCGCTTCCAAATTAAACAAAGTTTCCTAATTCTACTCTAGCACGGCAGCGTTGAGATATTTCAAGAAATTGTTTTTGTGCTTAATTAACTTACTGCCGGCAGTTTTCCTTATTAAAGAAACTCCCTAACTGCCGAGTTTCAGACTTTTCGACGAATGAATCTTTAGGAAAAGTTGCTAAGCGATTATCGACACTTACCTGTATCGCTTTATGGATAGTCATGAACACTTGTAATTTATTTAAGACAGATGAAAAATATTCATATTATTAAAGGGAAATATTTAAATTATAATCGCAATATGAGACACATAAATCACCTTAGCTGAAAATGGATACGTTTGGTTAGCATGTTAAAATGTAATTGATATTTAAAACGAATATCAGTACAAAAAACAATAACTTGTTTAGGTGAATGTTTGCCTGTTATATTTCATTAGAATAAAGCATAATAAAGTGAAATTAACAGTTAGTAAATTACAGGGTATTGAGAAAGCAAAATACATTTACAAATAAATAAAATTGAATATGATTTCAAAATAACAATTTTTACTCAATGCATAAGAAAATATACACGATGCCTATAACAAAAATGTAACTCAAAAAAATTTTGTTTGTCACTGAGGTATTTTTCTAAACGGCCGGAGCGATTTTTTAGGTTATTTAAATTTTTGAAAAAAATATTACGCGCACGCCACGCGCATGCGGGGCTCCTCACGGGAGAGCGAAATTGCAGTTAAATTTAAATATGTACTCCTTTTAACTTTTTAAACACGTGAAACCGCGTGGATCAGCTAGTAACCTATAAAATCACATCCCAATAAATTTAAAAGTCTATATTGAGTGCATGTTACCAATTCATTTTACATTAATTCCACTTGGCACCTCTCAAGCTCTCGAATTTTGTACGCCTGACCCGGTGTTCCAAATGTGAGCCCACTAACCTAAATATAATGAACGTACATTATATTTTACGTGAAACCGCTTTCATGCATAAGAAACGAAACTTATAACGAAAAACTATAGAACTGTAAAGTTGGGTTAATACTTGATAGCCTCAAAGTCTTTATCAATAAATTATTATTATGCTCACATATTGAATTCCTGTTAAGTTTCTTTGTCATAATGATACACCTTTTCGCAGTGGTAAAGAAAGATGCGTTCTACACTCATAGCCCTACTGTAGGATTTTCTTTTGTGTCGTGGGCGCCATGGACACACATAGACGAATAAACACCCAGACACAGAAAAAAAGTCTAAATTCATCATTCAGATGTCTAGCCGAGGCTCGAACCCAAGACCACTGCGTGTCAAACCGGTATGGTAACCGCTACGCTGGTTGGCTACGTTAGAGGCACAATCTTAACGTTAACAAATTCTATAGAACTCAAATGTACTGACTTTTAATTTGTATTTGTATTATACTTGAGTTTGTTCTTCCATAGTATCCACAACTTACCTAAAAATCCTATCGTAGATCCAAATGTTGATCGATCACCAAAATTTCTGTATGAAATATGCCGTAACTCATCGCTAAAGTTCTAATATCTTGAGAAGCACCAAGTCAGCCGTACTATTACTTTAACTATGAAGCTAGCAAAGTAGCAGATAATTACCATAGTTAGAGCAACTTACAAACAATATTTACGGAATATGTAAGTTATTAATGAACCTCCCGGCTTCACTTCAACCGATCTATAAAGTTAAGCAACGTCGGGCGATGTCGGAAGTTGGATAGGTATTCGCTAGTGGTTAAATTATGTGTTTCGAACACATTTAATCGTTGGATACCAGTCCTTAAACCTCTTAAATGCCCTACGGACGAGACCACTAACCCGTACTTCTGCCACCATTATAAATTGCAGCAGCATGGTTGATTTCACTCCATACTTCCCTAGTCGTCGTCAACCCATTATCGTCCCACTGCTGGGCACGAGTGGGAGACCCGTGCCCAGCAGCTCATAGTGAGAGGGATTTAGGCCTTAGTCCACCGCCTTATAGTACTATTGTAGTAGCTAGTATTTTTTGATTATTTTTAGATAGTAGCTAACGAGCATGCAGTCCACCTGATGATAAGTGGCCTCTGCCGGCCATGGACTTCTGTAACCCAAGATAAGATCAAGGTTCTTCCTGAGGTTGATCACAGATGCGTTGCTTCCCCCTGAGGACTGACCTGGATCGGTTCGGATAAGTATGTCTCCCTAACCACACCCTTCAGACCAGACCACAGCAGTGCTTAACACTACCGTTATAAGGTAGAAATAGGTGTGGCGGTGGTGCCACCGCAGTCGAACCACAGCTTTCCTTTTTAGCAGTCAATTATGTTACTAGTCTATGATTATAGCATACAACAAAACAAATATGTTATTCTAATTTATCTTTACAAGTATGCATGCGTTACGTTAGAAATTGACGCCCACTCAATGATTACACACGTTTCACATTACCTATCCAATAACAACATACTTAGAATATGTAGGTACAATGTAAATACTGACCGCTTTACAGGTCATTATATTTTTTCATATTGAAGTAGGAAATGAGCGAGCACTCTAATAATTCCTTATCAGGTGCCACTTATCGTACCTAAGTGGCAACTGACGCTCATGGACATCTGTAATCAACTCCCAAGTAAGAGTTTCACCTTAAATCAGTCACAGATTTGTTATGATCTTCGAGAAGCAAGTTGTATTTTCTTCATTACACTTTTAAATCATTAATCTTATAATATGAGACTGGTCGGTGGTACCTCCGGAGTCCCTTTTCAGAGAATTTTACCACCTTCAACATACTTGAATTTTTTCCTTAAATGTTAATAATCAAAAATGATATGTAAATAATAACAATAAAATTTCCTAACAATAATAATATTTTGATCTAAGTGTCGACGTCTCTGGGGATCGGTAAGTTTATTGCAAATTATTATTACTAATAGTTCTAGCAGTAGCAGTGTTGCAAACTATGTTAGCACTAGTAGAAGTAGTTCCAATATTTAAATTATAATTTATTTTTTTATAAATCAATTTTAAAACACCACTTTTTTGACCGACTAAACCTTTTAAGACGGATGTGGTGGACGAAAAATCCGTTTGGGAGACCTGTGTTTGACAGCGGTTCTCAAAAGGTTGATGGACGTTTAAATCTCAAGTGTAAAATCGTAATAAAATAAAAAATAACACAAAATCCGATGTCGTTAAAGAAAGTGTATTCTCATCTGTGACTTTCTCAAATTCTTATCTTAACTCTACTTTAAGCATATCTATTATAATCTAAACTTATCTTTTCCTCACACGATTTGAACCAGAAGTAGCAATGTTACGTAATGTTTGCTACCACTTGTGCATGTTTATGATTGTGAACTATTTATTGTTGTATATTTACATTGTTTAATCATTGGACTGCTTTAGTACCTAATAGTGATGTACGAATGTTAGATTTTTACATTCGCGAATGCGAATATTTATCGCTACCATTTGCGAATGCGAATGTCGACCTTGAAGTAAAACGCACACTAAAAATATGACATTTCGTGCATGTTTAGCCGTGTTTTTGCGACGCCGCGACCGATCACATTATTCAAAAGTGCGATTATTTCATAGGGGGTCCCATTTCATAGGAATTGGATTTTTTTTTGCAGTTTTACCGGATATCCTGAAAAACGCGCATTCTTATAATCTTGAACAACTCTGGTGTTTTTGGACTTAACTTCAATTTTCTTTTTTTCATTGTAGGTATAGGGTATTTCATCACACAGAAAAAAATATTATACCTACTTATTATTTTGAGATCAATTTTAATTTTGATTTTACAAATAGTTAATTTTCATTAGACTAACCAGAACAGTTAAAAAGTTCCTCTTTGTTTGCTAAATATATTTGCAAAACATTCGCATCGTTTCTTGCGAATGCGAATACGTATGTGAATGACAAATCATGCAAATACTCGCCAATGCGAATATTCGTTACAACTCTAGTACTTAATAAGCATACGATGTTTTAATAATATCCTTTGCATAGTCGGTGATTGTTCAAACAATAGATTCCCATTAGATCTAAATTTGTCCTGAGGACTCAGTTGGAACGCCTCGCCCCACCCTTACCACAGTTAGGTAGGTACCACATTAGTGGTCTCCCAATGTGTTCCAAATGTATCTTTGGGACTAAGTTGAAACGCCTTGTATCACCCTTATTACCCGTATGAGTATTTTGTATCCTTACCACACGCTTCAAACCAGAACACAGCAGCATATGACACTGTTATAAGGCACAACATGCTATTGTCTTGGTGCTTCCAGAGTCGAAAAATCAGGTCTTCTACGACCTTCCTAACTTTCCGCAACCCTTTCTATGTCCCACTGCTGGGCACAGGTCTTCTCCCACAACTGGAGGTTCTCACAGGCTTGGAGTGTAACTACTCCACCATGTTGCTCCAATGCGTATTGGGTTGTGTTGGGATACGGGTTAGTGACCAATCCGTGTCGAATGTTTTCAAGCCACCCATAAGATCTTCGACATGGTTTTACGACTGCTATCCAATGATAACAATCGGGAACGACAACTTAACGTGCCCTACGAAGCACGGAAACGCGCATGAATTTTTTGCCATTAGCGGTGACCCATTCATCTACCGACCGCGACCGACGTTGCTTTGTAGATTGCTTAAGATCAACGCAATCCGCAGGGCGATGCACGTTTCACCTTCCACCTTCCTAACTTAATAATCTTCAATTTGATTCACCCATGAAAAATCCGGAAGAAATATCATTTATCTAGGCAAGGACCTTCTTATTTAATCAATTTATATGCAGGTTTGTAAGATACATGTTTTACGACCATATTGACCCATGTACGGCTCTTTGAATAACCATAGTCACGCCCTGTTTATACATAGAACTAGTATTTTGTAGGAAATAGGATATTGCATTGAAAATCTGAGTGAGCTTGTATTTCTAATAAGGTCGTTTTCCATACTAAGAAGTAGGTCATATCTTGTTGAAACATTAATCAATCATTTATATCAAAGGTCTTTACAATACACGGTGATACAAGTTTAATATAACTAAGATGCGGTAGGGAAGACAGGCTTATCAGAGATGTTCCAACGTAAGGTAGCAACACGTTTTTGGTCAACCGCGCTCATTACCCCTATTACGAGTTTATTACGTGTTGGAACGTTCCTCGCTTACGATTGGGCCCATACTCCTACATGCAGCGCCCCTATCGGACCGTTTAGGTACTAACATTTTACTATGGGAAAACGGGCGTAAAAGTAAACCGAGATCGTATCAAGAAAACGTAACAAACTCGTACTAATGTTTTCAAATTGAAGCCGTTAAAGATTCGATGCCAATCCCAAGAAAGTACAAAATAATTGACTTTTATGTACCTAAGTGACTGTTATTTCGTTCGGTTCTGTCATGAATTTCCTATTACACTCAACAAGCATTCAATTTGATCCTAATTCAATTAATTAGATAAGGTAGCATTTATTCCTTTTATCTAACAATTAGCTGTTTGCCCGCATAGTATTAATACCTACGTATTGTCAAATTAATGTTTCATAACGATACCATTATCTGAAAAATTGCGTAAAACAAGATTACTCTGAATCTCAAGGTCTGCGAAATGATAGCAATTCGGTTTTTGAATATTCCCTTGATCTCGATATCATATCTGATATTGATATTCCAGTTTGTATTGGCATTATCGATGATATTGTGACAGGCAAATACGCAATCACTGATACAAATGTATAAAATGTATTTATCTGTATCATCTGAGAAAATGCCGTCATAAAATTATATTACACTTTTTGTTAGGGCCGTCAATGAGAACGCGTTCCGTGAGCGGTTGCTACAGTGCAGGGGCCCTTGTAGATAATCAACTTTTTATAGAACAGGGGTTGAAGAATCACAGATGCATTGGCACTCCTAAATCAATCAATCCTAATTATTATAAATGGGAATGTCCGTTTATGTGTTTCTTTGTTTGTAACGCTTCCACGCTTTAACTACTCAACCGATCGTTATGAAATTTTGCACACATATAGTAAGAGGTCCAGAAAAGGACATAGAGTACCTTTCATCCCGAAAAAACGTACTATTCACCTGAAGTATACAAATCTTATATTTAACGCGAGCGAAGCCACGGGCGAAAACTAGTATTATATAGTTGCCTCATATGTAAGACAGCAGATACCCGGCATCCACGCTTTTTTGCCGAAACGCAGGATACTACTCCATTCCGACGGTGGTTCCTCCCTAGTGACATCATACTGACTCTACTACTTTTATGCCTGATTTATTTATCGGAACAAACTAGATTCTTGTTAAGCAAGATTTGAAAATTCATAAGTAGGTACAGAGGTCTAGAAGTCGATTTCATTACGGGTCATTACGTTTCCGTTCCTCTCAAAGTCTAAAGGATCAAGTCGGCCTGACGTAAGGGCTACATATAGTTATAGCACAATTCAAATCAGAACACAGCTGCATTACTGCTGTAAAATAGAAATAGGTTGGTAAAACTAACAAACAATATTGCCCAGTTCGTAATAAACCATTGAATTAATACTTATCTACGAGTATAAGTAGACGTTATTCTATTGGCGTGCCCTGATTTATCTTTTCGTTGTTCTCCGGTTATTTACAATTAAATGAGCTTTAGCTATAAATCTCCCGATTGTAGAATTTATTACACAAAATTATAGAAGCAAATGTTATTTGGCCTATAACTCGCTTAAATGCCTTTGCCTTCTTGAAAGAAAGGAAGTCGGAGGTACCTATTTATGCGAGGTAATCAATTGCCCCCTCCTCCCTGCGTAAATAGAAAAAAAGGTTAAGCCTAACCACACCGCTAAATGTAACACAACAAGTTCAATCATGCATTATACAAGCTTTAAAAAAACCTTGTGAATTGTAATATGTATCTTTTCCAGTGTTTCGTGACACTGGGCGTGTCTCTCAACATGGCGGCTCACGGGCTAGTCATGGGGTTTGCCGCCATCTTGCTGCCTCAGCTACGGCGACCTGACTCCATCATACCCATTGATGACTCATCCGGATCTTGGATAGGTAAGCATAATGACTTGAGTTAAAGATATGTCTCGAAGGACCAAAGTTATCGATATTGGTCCTTCGAAAAGTGTTCTAAATTGATTGGCATAAAGTGTAAAATAAATACACTCACTGTGACTAAACAGACTTACAGACATACACATAAAGTAAATGACAAAATTTAATGATAATTAAGAATTCTTATTATAGTCCTTGCGTATATTATTTTATTTTTACCTAATAAATTATTTCTATTTCAGCTTCAATCCTGGGTTTCGCGTTGGTCGCCGGCAACTTCATAGTGCCTACAATAATGGCCAAATATGGCAGACGAACTGCCAATCTCTGCAGTCTCGTGCCAATGATCACCGGATGGTTCTGCATCATCATGGCCACTAACATCACGACCCTCCTGATCGCCAGGTTTCTCCAGGGGATCGCTATGGGCATGAGTGCTTCGTTAGGACCTGTGCTCATAGGAGAATACACCAGTCCAAAGAATAGAGGAGCGTTTCTTACAACTATATCCTTGACGATAGCTACTGGTGTTTTAACAGTCCACACTCTTGGTTCATACTTAAAGTGGCAAACCACAGCGTTAGTGATAGCTTTTATCATGTTTGCTGATTTACTTATAGTTATTTACTCTCCAGAATCACCTAGTTGGTTGGCTGATCAGGGCAGATACGAAGACAGCGAGAAAGTATTCCGATGGCTCAGAGGAGATAGTGAGGATGAAGAACTGCGACGAATGATTGAAACGAGCATGGTTGTTAGAGAATCAAAAGCAGATGCCAACTTATCAGATTCCTTTTCTAAGAGAATGAAAGCCAACATGGCATACTTTGCTGTAACGATTAAGAAGAAAGAATTCTACAAACCAATCTTTATCATGATTCATATTTACACGCTCGGCCAATGGGCCGGAGCGAACATTCTTGCGGCTTACACTATAGACATCTTCAATCACGTCATTGGTTCTGAAGCTAACATTTCTCTGCTCATTATTACTTTGGATGCTCAAAGAATCATCTCGAATTCCGTCGCAGTTTACGTGATCAAGAAAATTAAGCGTCGCACGATGCTCTTCGCTACGGTGGGCATCAACTTGTTTGCGTTCCTCGCTACCGCCGCATATACTTACGCCAAGGCTAATAATATGATCTCTTTCGACCATCCGTTTATTGGAATCGCTTTGATTCATATCCACATGTTTTCAATCGCCACAGGAACTGTGCCTCTTCCATTCATCATCGCTGGTGAAGTGTTCCCTCTAGAATACAGGAGCTTAGCCGGTGGTTTGAGCGTTCTGTTCTTGTCGTCAAATTTGTTCATCACCGTGAAGACTGTACCGTTTTTGTTCAAAAATTTCGGTATTCATGGAGCGTATGTCCTGTATTCTATTGTTGTAGGATACTGCGTGTTGATAGCGTGGTGGTTCCTTCCAGAGACGAAAGATAGAACGCTACAGGAAATCGAAGATGAGTTCAGAGGTAGACCACTGTCGCCAGAAGAACTGAAGTCTACTCAGTCGCTAACGTCTATGAAGCTACATAACGCTGATAGGCGATGTAGTAGCCCTGTAGTATAAATGAAACGGTTGTAAATATTTATAAGTGATGTACCAGTTGTAAGATTATCTATTTTTGTAAATTATTTATTACTCACGATTGTACTAATATTAATTTTAAGTACATTAAACTAAGCGTTGTAATATTTAAGTAACTGGATGTGTTCGAATAAGCAAACAATATTGTAGCAGCCATTATGAATACGATATAATGTAAACGGAATAGAACCCTTCGTGATTTGACTTTTGGAGCACTGCCGCCTCACCTTTTTCTGTTAACGTGAACCTTAAATCATTTAGTAGGATCCTACATCTATGACGTGAACAATCTGCTGTCCGATGTAATCTAAAGGGTGTGGTAGGTAATGTAAAGACATTGACGGGTTCACAAAGTACAATAGATCAGTGCTATGCGCCAAATACGATAGAACTCTGATAAATGTATGTTCCTTGATGTTACTTCCATGAGAATACTAATTTATCTGTAGGTATGTAGTTTGTACATATATACTCGTAAATAATAACAATTGTGATAACATTGTCATTGACAATAAATAGTATTAATAAAACGCTGCTTTAGATATTCATTCCTGAAGGCGATATAAGGTTTTGTAGATTTTTTAATGAGAAATGAAATGTGAAAATCAGATAGTGTATAAGAAAGTTTGGCCTTACTAAAATATGATTTAATAAAAGTTCGTTATATAATATGAAATTGTTTTATTTTCTTAATTTCTTAAGTCTAGAAATGAAGGTTTTTTTAGATTCGAAGTAGGAAACGAGCATGCGGTCCACCTGACTTACCGTCACCGTTGCCACTGTCGCCCCCAATCAACCCCATATAAGATCAAAGTCCTACCTAAGGTTGACCACAGATGTGTTGCTATCCCTGAGGACTGAGTTGGGACGTCACGGATAAGTATGTCTCTCTTACCGCACCCTTCAAACCAGAACACAGGTGTGGCGGTGGTGGCGCCGGTGTCAAACCACGTTCTACCACCTAAATAAATGAAGTTAGTTTTTAACCGACTTCAAAGGAAGTGGTTCTCAATTCGGCTGTATTTTTTAAAAGTGATCCAATTAGTCGGCACTGCCTTAAAAGCAATACCTCAAAAGGCGGCGTTAACGTCCTCTTATTAGGACATCTGCATACTTGAATATTTCCGTTGTTGTTTAACTATGTGTAGATTTCTAGGCAAATTACCATGAAAGAAAGAGACAACAGGAAGTGACACGTGGGCGAATTGAGGCAACAACCAGTATGAACAGGTCAGCATACTTAACGTCAGTGCTTGCCTGTAATTGAGACACGTAAATTGTATTTTGAGAGTTGTAAAATTTCAAAAACCTGCCTCATTTATTATTGACAATAATAAAAATGCAGGTTTCCTAGTGGTAAGAATACGATTAGGTACTGATTTGTTTGTTTCGTAACAGCGGTTTCCATACTAATCGGCCCCTATGCCACTTCCTTTTCTTTCTCTTTTCCGTGCAAATCATCTGTTTGTTAATATCATTAATACCATTCTGTTCAACTTTGTCTTCAAATAAGGGTTATTAAGTAAAACACAGTATACGTCTAGAAAACTCTGTTCTCTCACAAGATACGTTCACAATCCATTTAAGAGCATGTTACATCTTACATAGAAACAGTAGGTGTTGGCAATTACCTGTGACTCCTAGTCGCACTACTGGTTATATTTAGAACTAAAAAATGGCGATAAAAATGCCAATGGCTAGGAGCACTGCGTGTAGATATATGGGCCTAAACGTAAACGAGGAACGTTTTATTAAAAGTAATAATCCCGAATAGAGGTACAGATAATAGAAAAATAATTATCACATTCAAAAATTATTGGAATAAATTTTGAACAAATTAAATTTTATTTTTTGAACAACGTAAGTTTTCTTCTTCTCATTATTAAAAGAGCATGTACTTTTTAATTTGTTATGGACTTCACATCAAGAAAGAGATTCTCAATTGGACTCTATTTATTTCTTTTAGGAAATATTTATTTTGATTTAGTACTATACATAACCAGTAATGCATTTTTGGATATTAAATATCACAGGTATCGACCTATTACATCGACTATCATAGATATTCCATTTGAGGCACATTATGTATTATATATTTTACACTGTGAGGTATCAATTTAGATTGTTGTAATGAGATAAGAAGCATAATTACTACCAATAAATATAATATTAATGTTTTACTTGAAGGAAATCGTGTTATTACAAAATATATAATTTATTTTACGTATATTATTATGCAAATGTTGTAAACATTATTCTGATCTGATTCGAGTGACCAAAATGTTTATTATATGTAGACTTCATTATACTATTATTGTATTTGATATAGAAAACAATTTTTATTATTAATTACCCGACTGCGTCACAAGGAGGGTAATGTTTTTCGAGCGTATGTATGTATGTCCATTTCTTTGGCACGCCCTACAGCCCAACCGGCTTAACGGGTTTAAGATATCACTAATTGAATATCACTGGAAAAATTCTCATCTCATTACAACAAAAAAAAAAATGATTCCATGACATGTAAATCTAAATCTATGTTCTATAGTCTTTGTATCAATATAATATATAGAATCTATTTACGCGATAAGTAGGGTCCAAACAACATAAATATATTTGCGCAGACCTGCGAGAAATATAAAAAATAACGAGTATTTTATATCGATTACGAGTTAATCGATTTTAATTTGTTGTATATTATATACTAAAATATACGATATTCGAATAAAGCCCTAGTTATACTCTCAGAGAAGATATTATTATAACCAAAATCCTATTCTTAGGTCGGTTCCAGACCTGACCAACTCGGATACTAATAGTTCTAATAACAAAAATGATATATTTCGGTACAAACATACACCCCTATTAAAAATCTGTTATTAAATAAATAATAATCAAAATAAGACCATTTTTACATCTTAAAAAACTTAACGAAGCCATTTTTTGTGATTTGTGTTTTTTATAATTATTCCTTATGTTCTCGCTAGAGGCGCTAACTTCATCACGATATAATTCGTACGTTTATAAACAATTATAGACATCATATTACATCAATCATAGCTTTATGGGTAGATTATAAATCTTAAAAATATACCCTCCCATTTCACACGCTCACTCAAACTACAGAAAAAAATACAAACAAAATTTGAGTATTTATCACAGGTCTGCAATATAATCGTGGTTCAAAAATAATTACATTTATTGTGATTGACTACGCTAATATCTCTTCACATCGAAATATTTAGCAAGAATTAAGGCGATACCATACAGAGCATAATCATTGTAAAGTGGCTTATAGACAGAGCGAGGCATAAATTCCTTACTTTTTATGCCTCAAGGACAAAAATATAACCCACGACAAGGTCAATTGTTTAACGTCATAAAAATGTGACATATCTTCAAAAAATGCGTACATGTTCATTATATTTAAAACATCAAACACACAGTAAAGCACAATTAATTAGTGTCAGATATACCTTTAATTACAATAAGTCAGGTATATCATGTGTCAATTATCAAAAAGTACGCGATGGCGTGCAAGAAACAAACTTTTTGACTTCTTAAAATATTTGACTATGTTATGTACTTTGCACTCCGTCCATTATATTAATTTCTGTATAAATACGTTAGTGTAGCGTTTTTATATACGACCACCTAACATATTTCTTTACAAAATACATAGTAACATTGAATTCGTAAACGAAAAAATATGTAATCACCATTTTAATTAGCACTATATACAATGTAAATTAAATATTCTTAATAAGGTTTATAATTGTTGTATCGATAAAATCGATTCTAAAAATCGATATTATTCATTATTATCTAACATTTCTAATAGAAAGTAATAAAATGGACGGAACACAAATTTAAAAAGTATTATTAATGCCTCGATCCTCGCCTCGTCTTGCATGCCTCGCCGTGTCTATACACACCTTTAACTGTACCGGATAATCACATTTTACGTCGTGTCACATCAATTTACACTTAAATATAACTTTACTATAATAATACACTGAAGCAAGGCGCTTGATGTTACAACACTAGTGCATAAACCGAAACGTACACAGACATTTTAATTTATTAGAGTAAATTGGGACATTTAAAGTGCGGTTGAGGGCAACAATATTACTTTAATTTTGTTAGTACGCAAATTTATATTTAGTAGTTATTAGTATTAGAGATGTACCGTCTAGTCGCTGGTTAATCGGCGTTTTGTAGTACATGACTAGTCGACGATTAATCTGCAAAAATGGTATTATAAGTAAATATTCCACAGAAAACAATGGTCGACTTGGTTGACTAGCCGACCTTGCTGGTATCGATTTATCGGCTAATCTAAGTTATTATCAGCCCATTTCTAATAATTATGTTCGTTTTGGAAATCATTTCATGAATTGTAATAGGTTCTCAGACAGCTACTAAATCCAGTTACAAAAAAAATCGAACTTTTATTCTGCGTTATATAGAAAATTTCAAACCATAAATTTTTAATACGGGACGGATTTTGAAAAGACACAAACATACAATTTGTACTTATTACCCTTTAATTCTGAATTTGGTATATTTTAATGAATTCAAATTTCTATTTAAGCAAATTTATGATTATAACAAATGGTAATATTTACTACAAATTAAGTAACCCGATTCAAAAGCAAAAAAAAAAGAATTCAAATCGTTCATTCACTCATTAAATTAAATCAACTTTAGAACGAAGGTAGTTATGTACCTAGTGCAATGAAGATATAGAAAGGACATCGATTGTATTAACTTTTATAATAACAAGAGGCGAAGAATGAACGAAGAATTTTTACTTTCTGAGTTCATTAATTTTAATAATCTATTGCCAAAAAAAAAGTTAAGCCATCTCAACCGCACATTAACAGAAAAGGCACCCTTATTCTAAACACATAATTTATTCACTAATACATAATATTAGGGGGTAAAAAATAAAGTGTTACCCGTTTGAACCATACGCATACGAAACGTGGGACTTTCATTTAAGCGGTTTCGCTTAACCTATGAGACATACATATCCAAGGCCTATGACGAAGGTTTCTTTATAAAAGATTTTTTTACACCCTGTTTGTTAATGAAACAAAAATAAGCTATTTTATAGTGTAGTGGCAGATGCAAGAAAGTTTTTAAAACAAACTTTTTAGTAAGATATTTTTTGTTTTCCTTACCTACTCTTTTTAGAAAATGAGATACATTAATCAATTATATTTTTTGTGCATCCCATACTTTTATAGGATGCACAAAAAATAATGCTATCCGCTATAATGAATTAGAATGACGTCATCAAGATAATCGTCTTCTGTCATTTAGATCAATTGTGTATGCAGAATTTCAGCTCAATTGATTGAAGTTGCAATTTGACACGCATATACCAACGAACTTACAAGTAATTATAAAACGTATAATAATTAGTAACCATACAAAACAAAGTTTCTTGCATCTGTCACTAGATAATTTCACTCGCACAAATCAACAAAAATAATAACAGTAGAAAAACCAACTTATAAACTACTATCACTAATGATTTAACGAAACAAACGAAGCCGGGCGCATAATTAGTATTCGAACATTTATATATATATATCGAAACGAAGGAAAAACGTCACATTCCTTTGTGTATAAATGAAAGAAAGAATTTTAAAAATACCAATTTGGACAAATTGACATTTTTAGATAATTTTATTAATAGTTCAATTGCACAGGTTAAATTATGCATTTCAGCACAAGGACAATAATACGTGACAATTTCAATTAAAAAAGAAACATAATGATTGACCACTGACCGCATTGGGTCCCGGGTTGTATTCCCGGCCAGACAGACATCTAAATGATGAATTCAGATTTCTGTTCTGGGTCTGGATGTTTGTGTATTCGTGTATGTGTGTGTCCATGGCACCCACGACACGGGAGAAAATCCTACTGTGGGGCTATGAGTGTAGAAAGCGATTACATTGTACCAAAATGTGAGTTTCACGAATTTTCCAATTAGAAGAAACGACATAGCTAATTCCATTCCGTCTGTCAAGTTGCCATTTTTGAAGGTGTAATTTTTGACTTTCCTATTAATCATATCCCCAAATGCGAGCTTAACAGAACACGAAACATTCCACTCTAGTCCTTAGATGTGACAGTGTACATAAACCACTTCTTTGCTTCAAGAATCTTTTCGATTAAGTTATATTTACTATCAGGTTTTAGGTTGAAGTATTATATTTATATATTTTTATAAAGGAATACAACGATTTTTAAAAATATTTTTAAGCGCGAAAGAAAAATAATTTCAAAAATGCAAAACGCCAACGGCAATATTTTTTTAGATAATTATTATTATATGATTCGGTGGTGAGTTTTTTTATTATGAAAATATGTGTCTTTTTTTTAATTTTAAGTCAATTTTATATACAATGTATATTAGAAAAACATTGAGTCAAAACTTGAAGAAAATACAAATAGTGATTAATTTTAATGTATTGGTATTTTAATATGACAAAAGATTAATTATTTTATGTAAATAAATAACGCTTTTTAAGGTTCCCACTTCGATAGGTGTTGACGCACACAAAGATACGTAAAAATACCCAGGATCAATACATAGACATATTTAAATTAATTTCTCCGGTATTAATTCACTCAAAAGGATGTCTGACCACGATGGAACTGAGAACCAAAGGGTATTGTTAGGTATGATAATCGCATTGTTATTACGCTCAAAAGAAGTTATACTTCTTTGTCATATTTTTCATGTATTTAAACAAATTTCAGTTCAACACATGACCAATCAATAAAAGCGAATAATCAGAAAGTTTTTAAAACACCCAACAAGAAATTTAAAAATGAGTTAAGTCGACAAAACTTCATCCCACACTTATAAATACCATCTGATCCGTTTTTTCAAAAGAAGTATAACTTCAAAATAACAAAATTCAACGTTTAAACCAAAGAAAAACAATATTATACAAAACTTGTCATACTCTTTTACTGCAATAAATTTCATAATTATTAATTATACATTTTTAGATAAAATATCCAATATTCAAGTCAAAACTGTAAGGGGTAAAGCGTTATTTATTACACATAATTAAAAATAATAATTTGTCTGTCAAATCAAAATACAGATAGATGTAAATATAAAAATTAAACACGCACAGAGAAAACTATTATACACATCAGATCTTTCGTCATATACAATATATTATTTATGATTATATGTTAAAGTGTTGATATTTTGTCTTCGTTGGAGATAATCTGAAAAATAACTGCTATTTTTTGAATATGAAAAATTTACTTAAGTGTAACGAAACTGCTATAATACGAGAAGAAAATATAAAAAAAACATTATCCTGGTTATACTTAATTTCTTTGATATTCAAAATAATATTAAAGAAGTTAGTTATCCTAAGTAAGGGTTTGGTCACACAGAAGCGACGCCGAGCGATAACCAGAGGGACACGAAACATTCGCTTCGAATGTAATTTCAAATTTTCAGCACATTTCTAAAAATTCAATGCATTTTAACATGGAAATTTCGTGTACATTTTTCTTTTTCATGCCTCCATACACAAAATTAACAGAAGCGTCATAACGTAAAACATTTATTATTTTTTTGTGATTACCATACATTTTGTATAAAAGTATACACTATACATACAACAACGCCCGACGTCTCTTCTGCGTGTAACTTATCAGAAACGAAGACAAAATACTTTCGTATTTGTAAGAAAAATATTAAAATGTCTACTTAGGTGACGATAGAGACGATATTTGTGTGAAGACGCCCACATTGTGATATAAGTTATACCTTATTGCATTTCGTGAAGGAACATACGTGTTTGATTGAGAACAAATATAATTTATCGGTTGCTATCAATACTCTTTGTTGGACATATTTATATTAAGATATTTCATAAACAAAGTGTTTATGATTATATTATATTCTCAATACTTATAGAGTTAGAAAATGTCTATAGCTTACCAGGACGTCATCAATGAATGGCAAAAATCTTAAAATAATATTTATCGTTGGCTCCCAAGTAAACCATTGTATGTCTAAAAAGTCAATTTTACAGGAGAGCAGTTTGAAGATATTTTCGAACTATAAATAAATGGTTTTTTATCTGGAAATTAGAACAAAAACATTATTAACGGTAAAAAAGAATTTTAAAAAGTTAAATATTTAAGGTATGGTGCATGAAAATATTTATAAACTGCTCTTTTGTAAAATTGACTTTTTGATATCCGATAGTTTACTTGGGAGCCATCGATATATCGATCTGATATATCGACATTTTTATAAATGTTTGTATTCGGATCATACTTATAAATGATATCCGATATACTCCGTATACGATTTTATACAGATACAGCTGATATTAGATCGATATGGGAACCGATAACGACTATCCGTATATCGGTATACAATGTCATGAAAACCAAAAAAAAACTTCATGTCCAAGTAAACTACAACTATTTTAATTATTGAAATGTCAATTTTTTCAACATAAACATGTCCTATGACGCCATTATCAACAATAACGCTTATAAATCGAAAACATTTAAAAAAAACATTAATTTCAAAGTCCTGATAAGCTAAAACATTGTGTCATACATACAAAAAGTGTGAGGGCTAATCCATGGAAAAATAAATTATATCGCATTTCATATACAAATGTGACCCATAACAACAATGCATTGGTCCTTTCTACATATATAAAATATACATCTAACCGTCCGTCTGTCTGCGCCTACGTAGCTACGTGATATACATTACATAAAGTGCTATGTTATATACTAATTAATATATCATTTTGTGTATTTTCAGGATCTTGCCGAGGCGTTGTTTCGCCGTCTTCATACCCTTTTTCAGTCTTATATCTGAAACAAGTGATCATGTTTTTATATCATAATGGACGAGGAAATGCAGTGCACCTGATAAGTGGCCACTGCCGTCCGTGGACATTTGTGATGAACCCCGGATAAGACTAGTCCCACCTGAGGGTAGCCACAGATGCATAGATGCCCCTGAGTGCTAAGTTGGAACGTCTCGGATAATTATATCCTCCTTACCACATTAAAAACCCTCATTAACGGAGGTTTGTACCAACCAATGACTTGAATAGACTAAAAAATAAAACTAAATCTGAAAAAAATATTTCTAATAAAATGACTAAAGTACTTACTCTTGTTATTTGGCGTATTGTGTACGGGTGGGGGCGGCCGTTTGCTCTTTGTGGCTAACACCGCTCTCTTTGCGTTCTGCAAACATATTACATGTTATATATTTTGCAGTTGTGCTGTCGTATCGTAACTTTTGAGTGTACCTGTACAATGTCTTTGAGTGTGTATAATATCGTGTATATGTGCATTTGTGTGTGTGGGTAATTAATGTTTGCATGTGTGTGTATGTGTTTTATGTATTTAAACAAATTCATGAAATGACTCAATAAATAGCAAAAACAAGGAAAAAGTGAAAATAAAACACGTCCAACAATAAATTAAAAAAAGTTTTACATGACCGGGTGAAACTTTATTCCACACATTAATTATAATGCACTTTAATCCGTTTTGTTAATCGACATAAGTACACCAGTATGTATGTAATTATGTATGAACTTGCGCGCGTGAGTGTATGTATGAGATTGTGTGTTTTTGTAAGTGCGTGTGCACGAGCGCGAGCGCGTGTATGTGTGGACGTGCGCGCGTTTGTGTACAGATTGTCTGCGTGTGCACGCGTACATATCGCACCTTCGGCGAGACAAGGGCATAAAACGCAAATATGGCGAAATTGAGTTAAATATGCCTAAGTGCATTTAAAAGTTCCTACTATATTAGATAGTGTCTTTGTCCGTTTCGTCCGGTTTTTTGGCAATATTGGCGCGATAACAACTCAAATTCTTGTAGTGAAAAATTGTAAAAAATGCACTTATGCCCTCGTCTCACCGAGGGTGCGGTTATGTCCGCATGTGCGCACGCGTGCGCGCTCGAGCGTTTTTTTTTTTTTTTTTTTTAAAAGTGGGGTACAAAAGCGGTTTCTAGCCCCCTGTGTTGGAAGTTGCCCCCGCACC
>DWPV01001304.1:0-21432 GCA_018251915.1 Urbanus proteus proteus | reverse complement strand
TCCATGGGCGGCAGTGACCACTTACCATCAGGTGGACTGCAAGCTCGTTTGCTACTCACATGTTATAAAAAAAAAAGGTCGATAGATATATAGATAAATAGAAAGATAGGTGGATAGATCGATAGATAGATAGATATATAGATAGATAGAATTTATGGATGGTCGCTAATACCGACTACCGAATACCGAACGCAACGTTTCGTGCAAAACTTTAATGTTCGCGTAACAAAAGCTAAAATGGACGAATATTACAAAAGTTTGTTACCAAAATTCAATTTTAATGCCACAATATTGGATGAAAGTTTTTTGGCCTACACCTAAAACTATTACTACTAGCTTTTTATTACGTGATCGGCATTTTTAATGGAGATACGTATAGGTTGGATTTGTTGAAAATGTTTGAAAATCTGGTAATTGAATAGATATCTTGTCCTTATCTTGGAATAAAGGAATTGTAGCATATTTTAAATTGTACCTTTATTTATGAAAGGGAGATAGTAATATCTTTTTTTCTTTATAAGAAGTTTGCTTTAGTATATAGGCACTTGAATTCAGTCCAAATTACCATATGTCGACAAAAAACTTTCGTGGTCAAAGGTCAAGCTGTTTAGACATGCAAAGGGGTCTAGGTTCGTTTCCTGGCCAGTAGACATTCATACAAGGAATGATTAGATTTGTTTTTGTATGTTGATATTATGATTTTTTAACTATAAGTGTAAAAATCCATTCTATTATAATATAATTTACTAATGATATTTTTTAATTATTATTTTAATTGATTATAGATACAATGTGCTCTAAGTAATCCATATTTCCAATGTTTCCATTTTTTTATAATAATATTTTAACATACATTGCTACTCCATGTATTCTGTGTTCCCAAACATTGCCACACAAAAATGCACCTTAACTCAGTACAACAAGTTCGAGAGCGTGGAGTCGGCGACGAGAGCGAAGGAGTCGCTACACGGCTGCGACATTTACTCAGGATGCTGTACACTCAAAATTGAGTTTGCTAAGGTGAGTTCTGATTTTTGATATTTTTTTACTGATAGATATAATGGTTAAATCATCAGTCGTATCAATATATCCTTGTTAAGTCGGTATTAAATATATCAAAATTTGATCATCATCATAAATCTATCCCAGCGATACTTCTGTGTAGGGTTAATTCTTTATTTACTTATTATTATTAACGTATTAACTTATACGTTATTAACTTCATACACATTAATTTGAGGGCTCTTCCTTTCATATAAAATGTTGGATTTCGCTCTTAGGTTCTATGAAGTAGGGGCGCGCGCCGAGGTGCGAACCTTGAGTCCTTAGACTCGGTTTAAGATTGAAACTTTTGAATATGTCAACACATCTAAATCAAAATCTGTATTAGCATATTGTCTCAAATCATTTTTGACAATGCGCTAATACGTTTGAATCGGGAAGCTCATCAAACTTATTTATCGGACGATACTAAATCGCTATAATGTGCGCTCATGCATACCTCTCCATAGTGATTAATAAAACGACCCAACTATTGGCCGATAAAAAGTCTGCAGTTTGCGGGTACTTTTAAAATTGGACTTTCAACGAGTGCTCTAAGACTGTACATTTAAACAAGTTAATGCTCCTAGAATTAACTCCTTTAATACTACATTAGACTCATTGTACATACAAGGTAAATTAGAGAAAGTAATCTTAGTAATAAATAACATATTAATGAGAATACCGAGCGGGTAGTTGGGAATTTCTGAAAGGCGAACATGTTATCTGACCGAAACACCGCCGAGTGAGTGTCCCGTAGAGACTACACTTAGCCGGGTGTCGAGTTACCGATAGTTAAAAGATAGATGTAGGTGTATAAATAGATAGATAGGTACATAAATAGATAGATAGAAATAGAAGATTATGTTACGATGTATCTACACATCTGTGTAAATTGACTTTGGGTTTTTCAAACAACATAATTACATTGTTATAAACACATATTATGTAGGTTTGATTGTCTACGTAATTTTGAATTTCGAGATATTATTAATGTTTTTATTTGTGTAATTTTAATATGTATTAGGCGTTACGTTGCAGAAATATGCGCTACAGATTAAGATTTATGTAATTTTATTATATTATTTTCATGTGTATTTTAATTTAATCTCACTTAAACACGGATTATTTTGAGCTTGAATGGCTGTCTCCCTCGTTGAACCCACCACATTGTACAGTCTGAGTGGAACTGTGAGCTAGAATTTAGCGTATCTACCTATTGTGTTACAAAACTTCCCAATTATCATACCGAATTGTGTCAAAAACGGAAAACAAGAATCCCCTTTCATTTGACTGCATTGTACGAGAATCTTTATCTTTTTTTTCTACTTCGCTTCCTCTCTTATCTTTTTCTACCTTTTTGTGACTATTTTTCTATCTTTTTGTGCCCCGTTTCACATGTTCCCGTTACGACGGGGACGTTATGACAATTTTGCCAATGCACGAAATTGGAAAATGTTTGAGTGGATATTTAAAATTTTCCTCTTGAACTTTTTGGTTTTTCTCTTCGATGTGACTTCGTTTTGCAGTTTTAGGACGAAAAACACATGGAACGCAGGTTTTAAAACTAAATATATCTAACCAATATAGAATCAATTGATGGAAGATATTGGAAGTCTTCGAGGTCCGAGTCGGGCGGCACCATCGCTAGTCACATACGAAAAATCCGGCTTAGCATAGAAACGCATTTAAATTTAACGAAGGAACTCATTCTTGCTTTTGTCTTTCTTTTATTTAGTAACTAACTTTTGCCTGCTTCGCATGCGTTAAATTACGTATAAACCTCTTGAATCACTCTATCTATTAAAAAAACCGCATCAAAAGCAGTTACGTAGTATTAAAGATCTAAGCATACATAGGGACAGATAACGGAAAGTGACATTGTTTTATACTATGTAATGATAAAGGATGATTTTAGCTAGCAGTGTAACAAGCAATATAATATTCTTTCATATCAAAATGAACTTATTTATATCTACCATACCTGTCAAAATATTGTATAGACAAATATGATATTGTTTGCCACGGCGCGTCCGATATTTGTTAACGTAGACGAACCTTTTGTAAAAGTCAGGGGTGATCAATACTTTTTGTCACCGGACGCTACATAATGGACACAATTGTCGGACCAAACTCGACTTTGTCGTGCGACTTGCTCTCTCCGCGTATCGCGATTTGTTGTCGAATAATCGCAGTTATAAGGGTCGCTTGTAAATAAATATTTATTGTGTCACGGGGATGTTTTTAACCCTTGTTAGTTTGAGGCAGGCCAAGCGGAGGAGTGGGTTAAGATATTAATTAAGCGCTAAATAGATTCCGGCTTGTGTAGACTAGCC
The DNA here is from genome assembly GCA_018251915.1 of Urbanus proteus proteus. Taxonomy (NCBI): domain Eukaryota; kingdom Metazoa; phylum Arthropoda; class Insecta; order Lepidoptera; family Hesperiidae; genus Urbanus; species Urbanus proteus. Next base: position 18,055 of record DWPV01001304.1, on the reverse strand, counting down.
GGAATCACAATCGATTTACAAAGACAAGCAACGTCGGGCGCGGCCGGTAGAGGGATGGGTGACCGCTAGTGGTGAATTTCATGCGCGCTTCCGTGCTTCGTAGATCAAATTAAGCGGTCGATCCACTTGTTACCATTGAATGACAGTCGTTAAAACTCGTCGAAGGCGATTTAGGAAACAACCGAGACGGGATGGCCGTTAAACCTTTCCCAGTAGTGGGAAGAGACCAGTGCCCAGAAGTGGGACACGAGGGTAGTGGCGTATCGCAATTATGAGGATAGCTTGTAAATAAGGCTATAATGCTTTCTACACTCATATCCCCACACTAGGTTTTTCTGCCGTGTCCTGGGTGTCATAAACGCATAAAGACGTGGGTATATATCTACAAATACCTCGACCCAAAACAGAAATCTAAATTCATCATTCACATACCTGTCTGACCGGGTATCGAATCCGGGGTACCCTCTACGTATCTATACATCTATACAAATAAATAAAATTGAAGTGTCTGTTTGTGATTTCAAAATATATTTTTTTTACTCAATGCATATGAAAGTATACACGATACCTATAACGAAAATGCAATTAAAAAAATTTTTGTCTGTCTGTCTGTCTGTTTGTTTGGCTGAGCTAATCTTCTAAACGGCTGGACGGATTTTGACGAAACTTTCACTGGTGGATAGCTGTAGGTCTAAGGCGTAACATGGGCTACTTTAATTTTCGAAAATCCACTAGCACACGCTCCGCGCGCATACGCGCGCCGTCGCGGGAGAGCCGGATGACATTTATGTTCAAATATGTATTCCTTTTTACTTTTTAAACGCGGGTGAAACCGCAGGGTTCAGCTAGTCGTCAAATAAATATTTATCGACGCGTCGTGTCGCGGGGGATGTTTTGCAACCCTCGTTAGGTTGAGGTCGGGCCAAGTGGACGGTTGGGTTGAGATGTTAATACCGTGGAATCGTATTCCGGTATTCCGATTATTAAGGTTAAGCAACGTCGACCGTGGTCAGTAGAAGGATGGGTGACCGCTAGTGGCAAAGTTATGTGCACGCTTCCGTGTTATGAAGGATACGTTAAGCTGTCGGAACAGAACATTAATTTAAATTCAACATTCAGATGTCTGCCTGGCCGGGGATCGAATCCGAATCTCTCTGGTGATGGCAAATAAATATTTATCGGCGCGTCGCGTCACGGGGATGTTTTGCAACCCTTGTTAGGTTGAGGTCGGGCCAAGTGGACGGTTGGGTTGAGATGTTAATAACGCGGAATCCTATTCCGGTGTGTAGTGAACGAGCGTGTACTACAACTGAGGTGTGCTGAGGTGTTGGCGAATGGGTACAAGATTCGAATCCGGGCTTTCTTATGTATGTGTGCGAGCGCGCGCGCGCGCGCGTGTGTGTGTGTGTGTGTGTGTGTGTGTGTGTCGATGTGTGTGTGTGTGTGTGTGTGTCCGTGTGTGTGTGTGTGTGTGTGTGAAATCTGATATTTTCACTAAAGCGAATATGTCCGAGGTTCGAATCCTCCTTTTAGATCATCTGACATCAAGATTATGTCGCTGGGTTTCTGACCAGGGTTCAAATCCTGGGTAGGATTTTTATGATTGTGAAATATTGTTTTTTATTAAAATAACTATTTGTATTTCGTTGTATTTCATACGAAGATGGTGTTAAATAAAAAGTGTCCTGGGTTCGAACCCTCACGTATGTTAAATTTCTTGAATATGTGTTACGGATCAGACCAGCTGTTTTTTTATGAATTAAGCAAACGAAATAACAGTAAGAATAATTGACGTAATCTCAAGTATGAGATTTAAAAAATACCGTTCGGCAGAGATACATTGTATTAGCATAACACGAACAAACAAAATAGAATCATACGATTATTTTTATACCCACAGCCTGCTAAGACACTTGTTTTTATGTATATTTTTGTCAGTGGTTACTTTCTTGTAATGTCTTGCGGTACAAGTGGATTATTCATACTAGTTGTGACGCGCGGTTACGCCCGCGTTAATATTTGTAACATATCTTGATTGGACTATCGATAAGAAAGATAAAATAGATGTATTTTAATGAAACAGAGACCTTATTATATGGACTATGTACTCGTTTATTTTGCTTTAATTATATTTAGTAGTTTTGGTTTAACTCGATTTCAAACACACACACGCAAACAGACACAAAATATCTATTTTTACCTTATCTATTCACGATCCTTCATTTTTTTGTAAATGTTTATGCGACGCACACACACGCGGTACTGTTATTTTTATTATTATACTGCTTATCCCCGCATTAAAAAAGTTAACATAGGCGACACCAGACTCTCCCGTGATGGCGCCGGCGGCCGCATGCGAATGGCGCGCGCTCTAATAGCTCGTGTCTTCCAGTGAAAGTCCCTTCAAAATCGTTCCAGCCGTTTGTAAGATTACCTCAGCCAAACAGACAGACAGACAAAAATATATTTAATATTTCGTTATAGATATCGTGTATACTTTCATATGGATTGAGTAAAAAATTGTTTCTTTGAAATCACAAACAGACACTTCAACTTTATTTATTTGTATAGACGGATGAAAGTTTAGGTACCAACCATTGCCAATATAGGGGAATAAAATTTTACTATTTTCGAAAATGCGTGTCGCACTACGGAATTTACTTTAATGGCTACCCTTATGTGGTTATTTAGAATACCGCATGTTTGTATATGGGAATGTGGAGATTGTGTTTTTTTTAACATTCAAGGGAACATACTAAGGGCGTAATGAATGAAATTCTAATCATACTTTACAATTACATTGTAAGCATATCGTCACGCGAAAACGACAGCATGAGCTTAGCCAGAAAGTAAAGTATTCTTAAATGGCGGAGCGGTTAACATACCGGTCTGACGCGCAGTGGGTCCCGGGTTCGATCCCCGGCCAGACAGATATCCGAATGAGGAGTTTAGGTTTCTGTTCTGGGTCTGGGTGTTGGTGTATTCGTCTCTGTGTGTCCATGGCAGCCACGACACAGGAGAAAATCCTACTGTGGTGAAAGTGTCTGTCTTTCTTTCTTAAGTAGCTCACGTCAAAACTGTCTAATGTACTGAAGGTTCCAGGTTCGATTCCTGGACGCACAATATCAAAATAATTTTAATTGTCTATTTCTGTAACTTGATTTTTTATCTTTTGATGTCCGTATAGTTCCCATGGGAATTATGAATGTAGACACAAATCGATATTTGTATTTTAAAGGCAAATAAATAAATCGACGGCTCCCAAATAAACTATTGTATGTCTTAAAAGTCAATTTTACAAGAGAGCAGTTTAAAGATATTTTCAAACTATTAGTAAATTGTTTTTTATCTTTACATAATAAGGCAAATAGATCAAAAAACATTATTAAAGATAAAAGATACTTCAAAAAGTTTAATATTGAAGGTATGGTGCACGAAAATATCTTAAAACTAAAATTTATTTCTTGGACATACGATAGTTTACTTGGAAGCCATCAAAATAATTACACCGAGTGTATTCAGCGGTCATCGCTTGTATCAACCGTCTCATTCCCACGCGTTTCAGCAAACAAACATAATTTTCTATACATACACATATGTAGGTCTGTTCGTGTTTATATTTGTCAGCGATTACCCGCAAATGGATGGCAGAAGGTCCATCTAACCACTAAGCCATCAAAGCTCATTACGCTAATTGGTTTACGCAATTAACACGGAGAACAAACTTTGTCAATCAGTGTGGCCGTGTGTCTTATTATACGCGAGTGAATTGAAGCTATTGAATATTTTCATTGTCCATACATCTTTGCTTGGTCCATGTATTATATTTGCGATGATAGTTTATTGTGTAAACGCATATTGTTACAGTTTAAGAAGGTTTTTAAAAAGTGACGGTAAAGTGTAGTTTAAAATTTTAACTATTGAGTTTTTACTGCAGGTAGACAAAAAAAATGGGTGAATAAATAAGATTCGTACATTTATTTTAATATCTTCACTAATATGCGCATGGTGGTGAAGAAAAGACAAAGCTTCAAAGCTTGTTATATTTGCTGGACACGGAAAACATAAAAGCTTATTTTACTGCAGGAGAAGATATGAAAAATATACCACCGTACCGTTTCAATGCTGATTGGTGGAGAAAAATGGTATAACATTTGTAAAACGTTACAAAATTGAAGAGAACTGAAAACATTGCGAGTATACATTGTAATCTATTTGTTCTTATCTGTTTGTGATTTCAAAATAACATTTCATTACTCAGTACATATGAAAGTATACACGATACCTATAAAAAAAATGCTATTAAAAAAATTGTCTGTCTATTTGGCTGAAGTAATCTTCTAAACGGCTGGACCGATTATGACAGGACTTTCACTGGAAGATAACTGAATGTCTAATGCGTAACATAGGCTCTTTAAGTTTTGAAAAACCTTAAGCGCGCGCTCCACGCTCGTGCGGGCCCCCACGCGGGAGAGCGAGTTATGAATTATGTTTAAATATGTATTCCTTTTTACTTTTTAAGCGCGGGTGAAACTGCGGGGATCAGCTAGTAGATGATAAGCGATCAAGTTCGCTTACTATACGACAGTGGCGCAAGCGTCTCACGTTCGTAATTTGTTTAGATAATCCCTATTTAATGAACGTGCGTTAATTCGACAGTTTATTTCAACGTTTGTGTTGATAAAATGCTTGCATAATATACGTGATGGGCTCCATTTTGTACATTTTACATATATTATGCAAGATAAGTATTAAGAGCCTAGACCTTGGCAAGAAAGTGATCATATCTGGGGTTGATTACAGAAGTCTATGGGCGGCAGTGACTTACCATCAAGTGGGCTGCATGCTCGTTTGCTACTTCCATAATAAAAAAATTACTAATATTATAGAACTGAAAGTTTGTGAGGATGTATGGATGGATGGATGTTTGTTACTCTATAATTTAAGAACGGCTGAATGAATCTAGATGAAATTTGGTGCAGACATAGACATTAGTCTGGAATAACATATAAGCTACTTTTTATCCCGGGAAAATGCGCGGTTCCCGTGAGATACATTTATTTTGTTTCATCACCGTGTCAATCTCGCGACATGTTTATTGATTTACTTTTCAAACGCTGGTGAAACCGCGGGGATCATCTAGTAAATATATAAATAACCCAGTCTAAAAAAGCCCCAATTATGAGTGGCCTATGTACAGCAATGGACTTCAGAGATCGTTTGTATGGATGAAAATCCCAAGTGCAAACGTATGTCCCATTTTATTTTTTCCAATTTCATCCCCATCTCCATACACTGCGCTCCACAATCGTTTTCAAATTGTACCAGAACTCTTGATACAACGGCGTTAATTGGTGGCTTTTATTCACGAAATGGAACATAGTTTCAAAAAAATACCGGCCAAGTGCGAGTCGGACTCGCGCACTGACGGTTCCGTACAAAACTGTAGGTAATATGAGCAAAAGTTCACCCAAGTTTGAATTTCTTATAGATAATTATAGATTTAATTATAGATAATTATAGATATATTATAGATCTGAGTATTTTATATGAATTTCAATTTAATACATCTACGCGTTCATGAGGAACGGTGTAGTAACTTTAAAATTAGTAAAAAATGATGTTACCAAAAATTTGCGGTTTTCGCAATTTTCCCTTATCTGTGCTATAAGATGTTGCCTTGTGCCAAATTTCAAGATTCTGAGTTCACGGGAAGTACCCTGTAGGTTTTGATTCCCTGGCGAGTTTGGAAAATTTGTGGAAATTTGCGGAATAAACGACTGTATTTTTTGGTTGCGTTGGCTTAGAAGTATGATTTTGTCACAGCTCCACGAGACGTTAGACCTAAGTATATGATATAAATTTCAGCTTAAATACCTCTACGCGTTCCCGAGAACAAGGGTCTTGACAGACAAACAGGCGGACAACAAAGTCATCATATAAGGGTTCCGTTTTTTCCTTTCGAGGCACGGATCCCTAGAAACAGAATACCGTTCTTCCGTACCCCGGTATTCATTCAGCCATTCATTCTTGCAGAACGGATCGGCGCGAGTGCGTTCTCCGTTCCGTTCTTTGTTCGCGTGTTTTGGATTGGAATGGAATTTGTGTTTCTGTTTCATTGTTTCACTTAGCGAGTGAGATTAAAATGTTTGTTATTTTTAAATCTGATGAGAATTTTGGGACTGTTAAATTTCGTATACGAAAAGTAATGTACTTTTCGTAATTTATATTTCTTGCATTGTTGTAAAAGATCTTCCTTTTATATTGTCATCATACATAAAAGAGATGAATAAACATAATACAATTAATTACACATTACTTCTGGCGACTAATATCCCTCTGTAAAACAGGAGTCTCCCTCCTAACGACAAGAGTTTAATTAATTATTCAATGCTAGTATTATATTCAACATACTTTTCAAAGCGTCATTTTGGTTTGTAATTGTTTTTTCATATGGGAATGAAAAATCATGTTGGTAATTCTTTAATGAAACTAAGTTGTTATATCTACGGAATTTTTATACGTTATCGGACTATTACCAGACTAAATTCAATTTGACTTTTCAATCTACCTTACAACAAACTTAAGACCGAATTATACAATTAAACTAAAAACAAGTTCAGTACCAAACGTTAGTCTAGTCTAGACTGTAACGTGAATGTGTAAGCGATCGTGAACGAGCATTCCTTCGTATTGTTTCTGAACAAAGTTTAGACAGCTCAACTGCGGCTGCGGCAGATCTACTCCGATTTTGGTTCAGAAACTACGGCGCAGTTGATGCTAGGATGTTTAGTGCATCGTACTGTACTCAGAATAATAACAGTACGTCTGTCTGTCTAATTCTTAGCCATTTTATAATCTGCTGTAATTAATGTTTTTTGACAGTTACTAATGTTAAATAATGAAACGACTCAGTTTCCGGATCAATACAATTTATTGCGCACACCTCACATTTTGCATGATACAACAACAATTGTCCATCTTGTAATTCTATCGCCTTAGTAACCTTCCTTCTCAATTATTCTCGTTGCCTCAGGTTACTGTCTCAATATATCTCTCTCTTTCTCTCTCGTTCTCCATCTCACATCAATTGACATGACGTCATACTAATCAAGGGCTGTAGGCTCAATGGAAAGCTTCCAAATTGGCAAAGTTAGAAACGCACCGTTACAATAATATAGTTTATTTTTAATAATTTGAATAGGAAAGTTTGGTCCGGAGGTCGTAATCTTGCCAAGCTAACACTCTTTATGTCTGTTAATATATGAATAGATATTTGAAATAATAATTGTATTGTATAGTATTTCAAAGTCTAAACTGTAATGTAAATGTGTAATTGATCGTGAACGAGCATTCCGTCGCATTGTTTCTAAACAAAGTTTTGGCAGCTCAACTGCGGCTGCGGCAGATCAACTGCGATTTCGGTTCTGAAACTACAGCGGCTCGCCTTGCGCAGTTAATGCTCGGATGCACTTAACCGAAACTATACAATAACATTGTCTGTATGTCTAATCCTCTGTTTGTTTATAATCCTGTTGTACTGACTGTTCGCTGACAGAATGTACAGTAGGTAATTAATACTGGTATAGAAAGTATGTTCGGAGTTCATGTTGCTGACTAGCAGCCTAATATTTTGAAACAATAATAAGAAAACTTTATTACTAAGGCTACGTGTTTTACCCGTATGTCTACTTTATAAGTAGTGTAGAGTAATGTAGTAGTTGTAGTGTGTTCCAGTGAAAGTCCCGGCAAAATTAGTCCAACCGCTTAGGAGATTACCTCAAAAAAACAGACAGACAGATTTGTTTTTAATTTCATTTTCATTATAGGTATCGTGTACACTTTCATATGCATTGAGTAAAAAAACTTTATTTTGAAATCACAAACAGACACGTCAATTTTATTTATTTGTATAAATGATTTCAAACTGATGATGTTTAAAAAGACGACGAATATTAAATATCGTATCAGATATGTATTAAAAATATCAAGAAGAGTTTCCATTTAGGTATGAATGTATGTATGTATGTTAATGTTAATGAATGAGCGCATTACAATTTTTGCATTCTAAATTTTTCGACTAAAACTTACTCCATATTGCAATACGAGTATATCGCTTGTATTTAGTATTCATTCAGCCATTCGTTCAACAAAACATGAGATGAGTTCTAGCAATCATTCCATCGCATTCGATCCAGAGATCGGCTGATAGTATAGATTGTATGATTGCAGTAAACTCTGACCTTCGCTCAGAATAGGAATATGCAAATGTCAGATTTATTGCACGACTCATCCGAATATGGTAGCTTCAGAAATATAAAAAGAAAAAATAATACGAATCTGTGCACACTTAATTATATTTTGTATGATATTTTTTACATTGTTAATTTTGATAACTTTGATGAATGAAAAAAAAATGTTACGAAAAAAAAAAAGTACATCCACTACTCCTCTTAATGTATCATTTAACAACATTAAAATTCAATTTAAACAGCTCTTGTAACGTTGAAAATTTAATGGCATTTCCTGAACTCTAAGCCAGCTTAAAAGAGCTAGAGCTAGTTCTTCTAAGAATTGTTGTTCTCTGGGCGGGAATTAAACCTGGAGCTTTTTGCTTGTCAGACCGATATAATGATAGCTTCACCACGTGAGTCTACATCAACCACTCCACTCTTTCTTCGCATTCTTTAAAAATATGTTAGTCAGACATTTTTGTATTCTACATAACTTTGTATAGCAATCAACTTACATTGCTTGCTATAGTACAATTACGTATTCATTCAACCATTCGTTCAATTGCAACAAATGTTTGCAAACACATTGCATTGTTGCCTGAAGTTTGGGCGTTGCGCCGGTTCCTGTTAATCTGAACCTAGATCTAGACTTGCGGATGCCCTAAAGCTGTCTGCCGCTAACTTTGACCTGAACTTCCGAAGTTTCGAACTAACTTAGCCGGATAATACGGAACTGGAACTGTTACGAGGTTAGATACAAGTAGACTATATATTGGTACATCTCATAATATAGTACTGTCCGTCTGTCATGACAAATATTTTGTTTTATGTATTTTATTTTTTAGTTTTAGCTATTTCTTGTTTTGTTTTCTGTCTGATTCATCTATAGAATTGTTTCTTTTATGTTTCTTTTTGTTATTTGGCATCTCAGATAAATAAAATAGGTAGATTACTCACCGCCTTGTATTTGAGTGAAGCCAAAAAAACTAAGCTACTTTCATGTCTGTCAGTACCTTTGTTTATTTACCCTCACATAATCACTTTTATAGCCCGACGATTTTAAAAATGGCTTAATTTTTTTTGTTAGGAATGATAGATCTACCTACTTTATTTATCTGAGTTTGGCATACTGAATTATCGTGTTAATTGAACCTTTTGTTTGCTTTTTCATTTACACACATTTGAAACAAAGCCAGAGGTAAACATAAACGACATTTTGGATAGCAATCTACATCGAAACAAGTTAAACGATTTTAATACTTCTAATTTATGTTTATTGTTTTTATTTGTCTATGTGAAATCTCTATTCGGGAAACTACTAGAGCTTTCGAAACAAATTGTATACATATAGTTATGAATCACACATTTTAATAAAGGCCACGTTTGTTTGGTTATCAAAGTTAATAAAGTTAAATTGCTCCCTTCGCTGGAACCGCGGAAACCTAATTAAAACTTCAAACGGGAACATAATTATGTACCTGTGTCGCAAACTCGTCTGATTACCTCGTGCATTTCTCTAAAATGTTGAATTGAATGAATACGTATACATACATAAATACAAATGTTTTTTTTGGAAAATAAAATATATATATATTTTTAATTCTTCTTTTACCTTTCATTTTTAATGGCAATTTGGTATGGACGTGACATTAAATGAAGTATGTACATATTAGCTTCCTTGTTATTTTTATTGTTGGTAAAATATTAGGTGTTTCAACTTAATTCTTAGCTGCATCCATCAATTAATAAAACTGTGATCGACTTCTGTAGTAGATGATCGAATAATAACAAATTTGAAATTATGACAGTTTTTTGGATGTTCTATATCCAAATAAGTTACTCATTATCTATCTTCCGTAATACACAATTACAAATTAAAATTTTTACAAGGGATCAACCCTTCCGATCTGCAGCCCTTCCGATCGTGACAGGGCTCAAAGCCTCAAAGGCGCTCGAGGTGGCCGCTCGGCCGTCTCGAGCACCCTTAAGCCGCCTCGCTTAAGTGATCAACCCACCAATCTTACTTTTATGTACATCGTACCTATACACTGTCTTGAAGGGAGTATTCAGCGCAAAATCCTTCCTTGTTAAATTCGTGGTTCTAAGGGTATATTTTGTATAGTTCGAACAATGAGATACAACCACATATTTCTAGTGTGAAATTTGGTAAAAGTGAATAAATGCCGGCTGACATAAATACGAGGCGATCATTTCGGTTCTCAATAGTGCAAATACATCTGGTTTAACATTGAAACGCTGTTGTCCATGGGCGGCATAGACTACTCATCGTCAGGTACATGCCTTTATGCTACTTTAATATCACAAAAATAGTCCAAATCCATCTTCACACCTATTTCTGCATGCTGCCGAGAACGAAAAATCATATTAAGCAATATGAAATACGTGATATGCACATAAATGCGCTTGTTCAAAAATGTTTATAAAATCGTATTCAAAAAATGTATTCAACGACATTCGTAATAAAACTAATTTGCAGCTGTTATAAAATTTATGAATATTTTGTTCCAAATTTAAACGAATAAATAAAAGGCAATTGCGAGTGGCGATGAATGTTAAAATTTTATATTTGTATTCATTCACTCATTATCATTCGGTTTGAGCGGATTTTGATGAAATTGACGGAGATTTTGTGTTTAAATGATCTGTATTAATGTGGTTCATTAAACTGAATTACGGATAGAGTTTAATGTTCGAAATTCGAACGGGTTATAATTTATTCACATATAGATTTTTGGGTATTTTACGATTGTTTATATGGATGTAATCAACACTCATACAAAAAAGTATCCATTGGGAATATTTGTGTTACTCGGATGGCTCAACTTTGACATCAACACCGTCTTCTAATGGCAAATAAAAGCTCTTTAGGACAATCCTACATCCAGCAGTGGACCTATGGTGGTAGCTGATGGAACAGGTGGTATAGGAATTCAAAAGACAAATAGATGGATCGCTTGAATGGACGGATGGCTCCTTTACAATTCAAATACATAGCAACTAACGGAAAAACACAATCGGTTACTAGAAAAACAATATCCCATTAGCAATTTTCCCCTCATTAACGTAGAAGCGTGAGCTAATAAGTTGGGCGGCTGTGATCTATCACACGCTCTAACCGGATTACAGCGATACGCCGGGACGCGCCATCTGAGACAATTATGGTAATTCATTATGATAATGGCACGCGACGATATAATCTAACGAATGTGGGAATCGCTTGGAGAATACGGGATGTGTGTAGTGGATATTTATTTAAAAAAAGGTTATGTGTTTCATTTTTAAAGTAATATTGTCGCAGAATTGATTCATATGTGATAATAAACAGTAATATGTGACGGTATTCATCGGCAGTTTTAATTTCTTTATTGTTGATATTTGTTAAGTATTTTAATGATAATTTACAAATGCTATTTATTAATATCTATGGTTAATCTCAAGTACGATTTGAGGTGTACCATAGATCAGTCACAGGTGTGACATGACCACAGATACGCTTGGTTATTTTTCATTTAGAAACAACCGACCATGCAATAGGTAGGTATACGGCTATACCAGATAAAATTTCAGTGAGTTTTTTTTTTATATGATGGAAGCAGCAAACGAACATGCAGTCCACCTAATGGTAAGGGGCCACTGTCGCCCATGGACATCTGTAATCAACCCCAGATAAGATCATAGTCCTACCTGAGGTCGACCACGGATGCGTTGCTACCCCTGAGGACTAAGTTGGAACGCCTCGAATAAGTCTCCCTAACTACACCCTTCAAACCAGAACACAACAGCGTTACGCTGCTTTTGCTTACAGTGTTACGCTTCTCTTATAAGGCAGAAATAGGTGTGCCGGTGGTGCCGCCGGAGTCGAACTACGTAGAGTTCTACCTCATTAATGTAGTCTTACTTTGAGTCTAATAAAGTACTTTCATGAATACAAAGCACTTCCTCTCTATCATTGATTGACACCTGCCACTCATCCTCGCTAAGCTACACCGTTCGCTTCAATGCACTAAAGCACTCACGTACAGGTACAATTCCTGTTAGGCCGCCAAAATCCCCCAAACCCCCCATCCTGCAAATGGACGCTGGATAACTTAGTTCGTCGTATACGGATGCAACTGGATTGTTGCTTTACTTTTGGAAGCTATTTTGATTATCATTATCATAATTGAGTTTAGGTATGAAAATTTGAAATCAAGTTTTCTAAGTTTTATTATCTAGCAAGATTTGAAATGGGAAACACCAACGCCACACATCTTGCGTTTCGGTGGAAGGGTATGTGTGTATTCTAGTTTTCTTTTTAATGATTACAGTTTTCTTTCCACTGTTATGGTTCTCAACAAATTTAGAGTAGTCTGCAATTGTGGCCAACTTCCCCAATATCCTCTCCAGATCGGATTATTTTCGCTGCATGTTTAGGGCAATCGTTTAGTATGTGAGGAATATTTCCTATTGAAAGACCATCACAATCGCAGGCCGGACTTTCTTTCAATTTGAATCTGAAAACATATCTAGCTCTAACCTATAGAGTAGTAACGCATCTATGACTAACTTCGACTGTACGTGGTTTGGTACCTCAGTCGTATAAAAATAATAAGATTATGTTACTTGTTATAACGAATGAATACGATAACAATAATGATAACAATTTTTACATTACGATGTCACCTCGAATGAATACAATAACATATTGTGGGACATGAGAATCGTTTTATCTTTAGTAAAATTAAAACTAGAACGTTGGCTTATATCTTGTAAGTTTGCCGAACTTGCAAAGGCTTAACAGATATGAAATATTGTTGAGTTTTCTTTGTTCTTGTGTCGAATTTTGGCAAATGCATCCGTCGCCCGGGCGCCTCGATGTATCACTACCCTTATGGGCAATGTTGCCAACTGCAAAATAATAATTTCCGGGGGTTTTTTCAGTACCATGTCTGGGACAATGGGGGGTAGGTAGGTTTGCCATGTGAGGAATGATAATTTTCGGGATTTTCTTGCATCTTTATTATCTAGATTTGAATCACCGTATGCATAGTAATGTTTCAAGGAATGCTTTTTTGATCCTCGGTTTTTGGGAACCGTGGTTAGGAAATAATACTTGGACCTCAAAAATAAATAATAGTATCTAATCGGAACGGATAAAGCATTACAATCCTTAAATTAGCAATCTGCACATCTTACTTCTTGGGTGTGTCATTTCAATTAATTTGCTCTTTTATTGGTATTTATCCCAACTACTCAATTTTCAGATCAATACAATATATTTCACGCCAACAACAATCTGATAGAAAGATTCAAATAAATATGAAAATTTTGTAAAATTAATTAGAATTACTTTAGTAAGCTCATTAGGCTGAATGTTAAAATTAATTTAGTAAACTCATTAGCTTATCTTAATTTTCATTTTAGGACATCTCATAACTTTCGGTATATACGGTCACCCTACTTATTGCGGTCACTAAAAAGCTCTGTCTTCTATTACATATTATGAATTAGAATGCTTAAAATATTTCAAATTATCATGCTTTAACTAATTCATATTACCTTGAACTAATATCAGCGATAGGTATATAAAATTGTAACAGTTATAACAATAAATATGTAAATAAATATGTGAATATGCTATCAATAGGGTTTAAGGTTTGATTCCCGGCCAGACAGAGATATTCTATACAAATTAAGTTTGGGTGCAGCGCTTTTGTGTGTTCAAGGCATAAAAAAGAGCTAAAATCATTCGAAATCAAAAGTCCTTCCTACTATCTTTAAAAATTAATTTTTATTTCCCTTTGTTTCAGCCTGAAAGATTGAACGTGTTCAAAAACGACCAGGACAGTTGGGACTACACATGTAAGTTATAATTTAATATTATAATATATTATATATTATTTATTTATTTTCTTGTAAATATACATACCTATTCGAAGAGATCCACTTCATTATTATCTTATTTTAGACAAGACAAAATAAAAAATACAAATTACTTACTCTCTTAAGATTATCTTTTTAATACGCAGCTTAAGAAATACGTATATTTTATCTCAAAAATATAACATAAAAATTAATTAACGTTATTTTTAGAAAACTAAATGCAGACGTTAATATTAATGCTAATATGAAATGGACCTCAAAATTAAATATATTACAATGTAAACTATATGTTTATTTAATAGCATTTCTTTTTTTTAATTCCGAGGTCAAAATAATACTTATTATAATGGTTTTCGATTAATCATGATTTGTTAGTGCGAATAAATTATCTGAAATGTTTATATTAAGTAAAATGATATTTATTTTATGTTGTATATTTTATAAAAAAAAAATCAAAATGAAAACGTGTCTTCGTTGATTTGCTATTAAATAATTATATTGACTTTAAAAATAATTAGAAAACCATTTTATATAGTTACTAAACAGTACTTTGGTATGACTGTTATGTAAGGTTGCGGGTTCCATTCCCGGTCAAGCAAACATCTGTGTTTATTTATGTATATGTCCAATTGTCCATATAAGTATATTTCATAATTGCTGGAATGAACTATGATAATATATTAAATTCTCTTTGATATATGTTCTTTTACGAAAATAATATTAAAAGTTGGCCTAATGTTTATTTAAAAAATATAAAATGGTTTTCAAATATTCAAAATGAAAATTTTATTTTCGGTGTTATTGAAAATGGCATGTATAAATATTTTTGGTGTGATGTAGCTTGCATGTATTTTATAGTTTTATAACATTCACAAATAAAAAAATACATTGTTTGACACAAACGTACCAGAACGACTATTTTATATATACACAGTAAATTGTTCATAAAAAGGATTTAAGCTTTAAATAAAATAAAAAAAATTAAAAAAATACTATTTTTTTTAGAAAATCCTTTTTATGAGCCCAAATGTTATTGACTACAAATTAAAAAAAACAACTTCTGTTATACTTGAACAAGAAATACATTACAGGTCTATCTTTAACTTATTACAAACATGAACCTATTTATTTACATATTTACTCCAACTTTATTTATAACATAACATAAATATGTAAATTACATATAAACCTTCCTCTTTAATCACTGTATCTATTAAAAAAACCGCGTCAATCCGTTGTTTAGTTTTAAAGATCTAAGCATACATAGGGACAGACAGCGGAAAGCGACTTTGTTTTATACTATGTTACAAAAAAACACTTATAGAGAAAATTACAATATTTTTTAAAACAATCATATCGCCTGGCGTAGGTTACATTACAATACAATATTTATTTAGTTTGAAACTGGATAGGTACAATAACTTTTATCATCTTCTTAAATATAGGATAGTTTAAGTAAATTAATATTAATTATTTTAAGATTAAGAAGAAACATTCATCATTATTAACCCATTATTGTCCCACTGCTGGGCACGGGTCTCCTCTTAGTGAGAGGGATTTTAGGCCTTAGTCCACCGCGCTGGCCGAGTGCGAATTGGTAGACTTCAGACACCTTTGAGAACTTTTTTTTTATGAACTCACAGATATGCAGGTTTCCTCACGATGTTTTACATGAAGTTTCCAAGAAGAAACATTACCTACCATCTTTTTGACGCAGTCTATCTATAACAGCAGTGTTAACACCATTGCATACAAAACACAAAGATTTTCAACCGCTCTCAACTAGATAAAATTTGAACCTCCTTATGTAAACAAAACTGAAAATGAAATTGGATATTTGCATCAGCACAATATTATGCAAACGGTTTTGAGTGCTCGAGATGTTCAAAGCGCATTCACTTTTGCCTTTGCGATTTCTCGTACAAGGAATTCGGGATCTCAAAGGACTTTCGAGGACTTTTGTCCGGCTTCCACAGGTCCAACCACTTTGACTATAGAGGTCTTGTTAGGTCCGGTCTCTTGACAAATGCTAATTTTTGTAGATATCTGACTTATAACTTAAACTTAAAACGCTTTCTTCATAGCCCCTCAGTAGGATTTTCTCCTGTGTCGTGAGTGCCATGGACACGAATACACAAACACGCAGAACAGAAATCTAAATTTATCATTTAGATGTCTGTCTAGACGGGAATCGAACCCGGGAACCATTGCGCGTCAGACCGGTATGGTAGCCGTTCCGCCACGCGGGTCGTCAACATATCTTTTTTATACATCTATATACCTATAATATAAATACGAGCATGCATATGATTAACAATATAATAAGAGAAGGTAGAAATCTTGCAATAAAAATCTTTCAACCAAAAATAAGCTAGGTGAATACTTATGCAACTTTAATTACAATTCTATAATTATTATTATGATATTGAGCTGATCATACCAATACTCAAACAAAACAAGATAATACTCGTATAAATTATTTCGGAGATGAATTACAAAAACTTGAAAAAAAAACTATAAATATTAAGAAAATAGCATCTGAAAGCAATTTATTCCATTTATAAACAGTCGCCAATTTTACTCATTTGTATAGATAACTAAACCATTTACGTGTGACTTCTGTAGAACGGTCAGTTTTACTTTTACCGGTAATCATAACTAGTAATAACCGTCTAATGAAGGTTTTACAACCGCCAGGTAATTGCCGTTTTAGCATAACCAATCGAGTGTTTGCTTTTAACATTCGGACTAGTGCCATTTCTATTCGCATTATGCTCTTTGGTTAGGTAAATTACCTATTTTCACTGGCCGTTCTAGGATTTTCATTTGCGTGGAGCTTGACCCGGCTGGAGGTATTAGGACTGCGAAAAAACAAAACTTGTCTTTTTTTGAAGTTCTTCTTCCAACAAAAACTGTAAATATGAAGTTTCTTATGTAAGTGAAAGTCGACTAATGAGTCCCACTATTCCTGAAAATTTGTCCCATGAAATAAAAAGTCAGGAATAAACTTCGTTACATGTTTTAGATTTTTCTTTTTTCTCAAAGCTACGACGTAATATTGTACAATTAAATAGACAAAAAGTTTAATTGTTACCTAAAGCGATTTTTTGTTTAATTCAATTCAAAGGCCCTTTCTTGTAAACTATCTATCTACTATTTATTAAACACTTTTATTATATTTTATAGATTATGAAAAGATCAATTTATTACAATTAATTAGATTCAGCAATGTTGCAATAAATTTTATTTGCTGTTGGATAGTTGCAAAGTAATTTAATCAAACTTCAAATTAAAGAAGCGATTGAGATAGCGTCAGTAAATAAAAGTATGCGAACTAGATAGATTTACCGACAGTTTGAAAAGTTAAAGGCACTTTTGCTTTGCAAAGAAAAGTAAAAGTCCCTTTAACTTTGCAAAGAAAAGTAAAAGTACCTTTAACTCTGCGATGGAAATGGCAAAGTGGTGGGATGAGCTAAAGTGTAACGTCTCGACTGGTAATCCAGGGAGATGCAATTTCCTTTGTGGCGATATCTACCTTCCTTGAGTTCGTATGTTTAATGCGGTGAGATTTCAGGTCAGTATATGTCACTATGATCATCTTTGTGATCGTAGTCGACTCATTAGTGTCCTTTCATCTCCTCCGCTTCTTCGGATTTGCTGACGTCACAGTGTCAGTATCTCTATTCATATCAAAGTATATTTACTATTTAACACCTAATATATCTGCCAAACAAAAACAATGTTAAGCACTGCTGTGTTCTGGTTTGAAGAATGTGGTAAGGGATATATACTTATCCGAGGCGTTCCAACTTATCCCAACCGTAGCTAGCTACGCATCTATGACCGAACTCAAATAGGATTCTAAGGGCTAATTTTTCAATGCTCGGATAAAAGTACGAATAGCTACCCAAAGAATAAAGTTATTTGACTCTTTATTC
>DWPV01001303.1:0-21439 GCA_018251915.1 Urbanus proteus proteus | reverse complement strand
AACACAAAGATTACAACAATGTTAAAACGTTAAAATCTTTTAATTTCCAATTCCATTGATTTACAAATCAAAAAAAAAAAAATAATTATCATATTCAAAACTTTATACAATCTGTTAAACTTGGGGAAATTGTCTCACACGCTTAGATCATGGATAGATTAGGATCCTACGTCTATGTTCAAATGGGTCTACGCCGGCGTCAAGTCCCTTGAATATTTAATACAAATGAAAGATAAACGATATTCAAACGTCTATAATATTTAAAGTAATTAATATAAAACAAATAATTCAAAAGCATCGTATGAGGCAGGGTTCATTAAAAACTCATACATCATTTATGGCTGTGAAATGCGCATTAAAGCTTAATCTTTGTGCCAGTTCTTTTTCTCTTTAAGTCGTGTAGTACTTACGCATTACCATGCATATAGCTTAACAACTATAATTCAGTAATGCCATTACCTGGTCCACCTGGTGATCCAGGAGTGCCGGGAGTACCGGGAGTGCCAGGGTAGTATCCACCAGATCCAGGGCCACTTGGTCCTCCAGGGCCACTAGGTCCTCCAGGGCCACTCGGACCTCCAGGTCCACTCGGTCCTCCAGGGCCACTCGGTCCTCCAGGGCCACTCGGTCCTCCTGGTCCACTTGGTCCTCCAGGGCCTATTTACATGAATAGAAAAAATGTATGCTTTTGCTTATGAAGCTTAATATTATTCATATCTTTTTGACTAATTTGTTCAGGTTGATTAACTTCTGAATTTTAGACGGAGGACTCCAGATATAATTGGATCCTGTGATTCTTCGATAATTTAACATTGGGCGAATATCATGCCCGTCCGTATTAAAGTAATATAAAAAGAAAAACTTTGTTAGTCACGAACAGCTGTTGAACTGCGTATTTTTTGATGGATGGATGGATGTTTGTTACTCTACAACTTAAAAATGACTTAAGATTAGTCTGGAATAAAATATAGGCTACTTTCATCCCGGAAAAATGTTGGGGTTCCCGTGGGGTACATTTCTTTTCTTTTATCGTCGTGTCAATCTCGTGATATGTTATTGATTTACTTTTCAAGCCCAGGTAAAACCACGGGGATCAGCTAGTTTAAAGAAATGTGTCGAAAAAACATACCTCCGGGATAGTATCCACCGCCTGATCCGGGGGTTCCCGGACCACCAGGTCCTCCTGGAGTGCCAGGCGTTCCTGGTGATCCAGGCGTTCCGGGGGTTCCTGGGGATCCGGGGCTTCCAGATGCTCCAGGGTAGTAACCACCAGGACCTAGAATTAAAGTACAATGCCTTTAGTAAAACTAAGAAATTCAATTAATTTATGTATTTTAACCTTGGGATTGAATCTTTATTTTTATCATTTATAGTTCTACTAGTATTTATCTTATAGAGCATTGAAGCATTTTTAACATTATACATATGTTATCTTCGCAGTAACATCTTAGTTACTTTCTCCATTTGTTAAGTATAGTGATAAATTTACCTCCTGGATAGTATCCGCCTCCTGAGCCTGATCCGGGGCTTCCTGGGCCACCTGGGCCTCCAGGTCCACCAGGGCCACCAGGTCCTCCAGGTGTACCAGGGCTTCCTGGCGATCCAGGAGAGCCTGGAGTGCCAGCAGTTCCGGGGTAGCCTCCTTGCCCTAATGTATAACATAATCCATGTAATTTACAAGAAAATTATAAAAAGTATTTCAAATGACTTTTTTGAAAATTACAGAATAATAACTATGATTTCAATTTCATATATTTCTTGTCAGTACGGTCTGTGCTGCAACAAGTCTTCAAATGAGAGTCTGATTTTTAGTAATTATATTATTAAAAAAGTTTTATTTCATTACTTACATGATCCACCTCCAGGTCCATTTGGTCCGGTTGGTCCACCTGAAAGAAAGTTTGAAATATATTTCGGTAAAAAAAAACGGGAAATTTTTATGATCCGATTTCGTCATCTGCACAGCAAATAAAATCAAGGCATTAATTGAATGAAGTCTTGTAAAATAATATTTAAAGTGGACATACTTGATCCTGGGTAGTAACCACCTCCTGAGCCGGGTGTGCCTGGTCCGCCGGGTCCGCCTGGTCCGCCGGGACCACCGGGTCCTCCAGGGGTGCCCGGAGAACCGGGACTACCTGGAGAGCCGGGAGTACCGGGAGTACCTTGCCCTGTAAATAAAAAAAATATATATAAATAAATATATTTTATTAAAGAAGTGTACGTTACTTATTTGATCTTATGTTTTTTAAGTTTAAATCACCAATCAAAATAAACGTCAATACATTTTCTTAATATCGACTCTTCTTATAGGTAGAAACAGATTATTATCCTTTTTCTTCTCTTTCTTCATAGCACATCAAAATTCATCATTATTTGTATATAGGTGGCTTCTTCGTTCGAGTTTTATTTGCTTTGGAATCCGTTCTGGGATCAGCAAGTCCATTTCCGAACCCTTCCATTACTTTTTCCAAACACAGTTCACTTATAATTAACATTGGGTTACGTTGGAAGTCATTTAAAATGATTGTGTTAAAGGGAATTGTTTCATTACACGTACATGATCCACCAGGACCAGTAGGTCCGCCAGGTCCGTTTGGTCCACCAGGTCCGTTTGGTCCACCAGGTCCGTTTGGTCCACCAGGACCGTTTGCTCCACCAGGACCGCTTGGTCCGCCGGGTCCACCTATAAACATACAAAATGAAAGAATATAAATTGGATTTTTTTAACTTACGTACATTAATATTTACAGATTAATTTTTGACCGTGATAAAAGTCATAATCTTTGTAACATTATAACCTAAACAAATTCTAATGCATAGTTTATAATAGGGGGACATATGAAACCTATTATTAAGTTGCTGTATGAAAAATCGAAAAAGATTAGGAACTGAATTTGTCGATTATTCGGTCGTGGTATCGATATGGCGCTCTGCCAAAAAAGACCGACGTAATAATCAAGGAACTTAACTTAAACCTTACATTTTCACTTGGAGGTATACTGTCATTCTTCCAAGTGCGTTCACGTTTCACCTCTCTCATAATACATTTTTATCAAGTCTGTCATTTAGTTCGATAATCAGACAAAGGCACTTGAAAGTTCGATTTACTTTAGCCAGAATTTAATAATTAATGTAGTTAAAAATTGAGGTGGATTAAAATTTTAAAGTACAACCGAATTTATCTCGTAACTTTGACAGCTTTTATTAATTACCCGAAGCAAAAATTTCAAGTTATAACATAGTGCGCAGCATGAAAAAACAGCAGGCTAAATTTTATATATTTTTTCTGTGCGTTTATATTGAGCCAACTAGTTAACACGAAAATACGAGTAAATTAGGAAGATTTTTTAACTGTGGATTAAATTACATTATTGTTCTTTTTTCTGAATCTAATAAGTAAACACATTTCCGTCAACTGCTTAAAAATAAATTACCTCTTTTATAAAACAATTGTGTTGTTGTGTGTTGTGTAATAAATATCTATAATGTTTAATAATAATTATACTGACCTGGGTAATAGCCTCCACCGGAGCCTGGTCCTCCAGGTCCACTGGGGCCGCCTGGACCACCTGGGCCGCCTGGTCCGCCAGGACCGCCTGGTCCACCGGGACTACCTGGGCTGCCTGGAGTACCTGGAGTACCAGGAGTTCCGGGAGTGCCTTGCCCTGAAGGTAATAAATAGAAGAATAATTTTACATGATGCTTCACTCCAATAAATAAAACATAAGTATCAATAAACTAACCTAAACTTTATAAATGACTACGCTAATCTATTTAAATAATTTATTTATGTGTCTGTGATTTCAAATTTTATCATTAGTTAAAGATAACAATTTTATTAGGCATGTCAGTAACATTTGCGTTCCAATTAATTTTCGTTAGTTTCGCGGAATTGTGGGTTTTTGATGTCGCAATAAATTCAGAGTGTTTAGAGAGAAATAGTGTAATAATTAAAAATAAAGGATTATAAGAGTTTACATACATGATCCGCCGGGTCCTGTGGGTCCGCCAGGTCCAGTGGGCCCACCAGGTCCATAAGGTCCGTTAGGTCCACCAGATCCTGAAATAAATTTAATATTGTATTTAATATGTAACTAGGTAAATTTGCCAACCTTTCCAACAAAATATTCACAGTCACTAGGTAAGAATTAAAAAATCATGAGCTAGAGCGGACTCGGGAGGGCTCGTTTCTTACTTAAACTTTTGATTACACAGTTTTTAAGACTTTTTTAAAGACTACGAGATGACGTTTTTAAACACAAGTACCATTGAGTTGTTTTGAGCGCTTTACAACTTTTACAAGCATTAATTTTATAGCGCCTGGACGTCGTAAAAGGCAAAAGTGCAAGAGGTTTTAAAAGGTCGAGTGGTAGCATAATAACGCCTGGGGTGGTAACACTATTCGATATTTGACTTAGTAGACACCACAGCCTTTCTTTCTGTCTAGTAATAACAGTTATAAAGCTTGTCGTTATAAATGACAGTGATAGAATCTCCATTAGCGGTAGTTATACTAATAAGAAGACTGCATGCTTATTTGCTACTTTAATAAAAACAAACGTACCAGTTCCTGGGTAATAGCCAGGGCCGCCGGGACCGCCTGGGCCTCCAGGGCTGCCGGGTGAGCCAGGAGTGCCTGGTGAGCCTGGTGTGCCGGGACTACCGGGAGTACCTGGGGTGCCTGGAGTGCCAGCTGTGCCGGGGTAGCCAGGGTAGTAGCCGCCTTGACCTGATAATGTCCTCACGTTACAAGATAAACGTACCTCATCATAGAATTATATTGTATACTGGAGAATACCCCATGTAATGAAATGAGTTTCAAATTGAGTGCGTTTTCTTATTTATTATCATGTTATGAAATGATAAAAAGTGTAGTAGTATTCGTCCATCTGCTTAAAAAATCTTATATATGCCTGAACTAAGTTTAACTTTTAAGAGATTTTATAACTTATAAGAGATTTATTATTAACTTATAAGATATTTTATAGACTACTAGCAGATGCCTGCGAGTTCGTACGCGCGGACTATTCTATACAAACTTTCAACCCCTATATAACCTCCTTTGGGGTGGAATATAGGATGTAAAATTGTGATTATATGGCTAGATATTAAAACCAAATATTATAGCTTTGTGCGTAAAGTAAAAAAACTCGTAAGTAACATAATCTTGCACGTAAAAGTAAATAAACAATTAACTAAGTGGTATTTACCAGGTCCGGGAACTACACCGGGTTTCGGGTGGCTGCTCTGGCCTGAACTGTCTGGGGGCGGGCGTGGTGGCCGGGTAGGTTTGGGGGGAGGTCTGGGTGGTACACCACCAGGCGTCCTACCACAGCCCTTGGGGAAGTATAGCTTGTCCCACGGCAGGGTCACTCCTGGAGTATTCGGGGGTGGTTCGTTTACAGCACTGTAATTAGAAAATAACAATTAATATTTCTTATTTTAATATATTTTATTGCTAACATTTTGTGTTAGTTATTTTGTTCCAACATTTAAAAAATAACTAATTTTATAATCGACATAAAAAACCTTTCACTAGCAAAATAAAACTGGTTGTATATTTAGTTAGCCCTATAATGAACAAAAGGTAATTCAATCTTTAATAAGGTTATTCAGGTGGAAATGGCTACAAGCGTGGAAGTCCTTTTTTATATTAGCACAGACAAATACAATTTTATCAACTTATTTAAACTAAACTTAACTTAACTTAAATAAAGTAGTGTGTGCTAAACATATGCTATGAAATGAAGAGATTCATACTATTATGGAATTAAGGCGAGTCATGAGAAAGATATATCTAGGACTTGAAATTGATAAAAAATACCGAACCATTGTACCATTAATAGAGTGAATTATTAGTTTCCCTAAGAGATAATATAATAAGGAATCGTAGCTTACTCTTCATCATAGTCGTTATCACCAGGGAAGACCTCCACAGGTTTCTCGGGTTCAACGACCCTGTAGCCGTGGCTGTCGGCGACGTAGTGTGTGGCGCGCAGGTAGCCGTCAGGGTCGACGTAACCATAGCAACCGTATGTCACGCCATCCGGACCTCGCGTCTCGTGGTGGAACTGGCCGTTCGGACCCACGTCGTAACCGAAACCGTATGCACCTAAAAAATAAAAAAAGAATGTGTTTATTTTTAAATCATGGTATTATTATGGTGATCATTACCTATGTTAAAGTTACATTAAAAATAGTTTAAGTATTAATATTATTACTGTGTTTATTTAGATAAAATATATCATAATGTTAACAAAAGTATTTAATTTTATGTATAAGCTTAGTACGAGTACATCCAAACTGGAGTTAACGTATTTATTTATATCTATACATAACTGTTAGGAAAGCTCTATAAAATTCTATAATTTCTGGTAAGTTCTCTATATTTTGAAAAAACCTATACGAGTATCGGAAGGTGACGTAGAGTCAAAGACATTCAAATACAATATCTTTATTTATCTCATTTAAAATTTAATCACTTTGTTATGCAACGTGTTGACGTCAAATTATATTGAATTATAATTTTTATTAAATGCCATTTTCGATTAATCATTCACAGTCTATAACTTGGGCTTATAATTTAATATTGAAATTAAAAAAACATACTAACTAGTACATTGCATTGACTCCTGGATAATTATCCGTTACAGCCACTTGTGATTCAATTGTGATAAATAAAATGCGGAGATTTTGAAGAGAGTAACTACTAATGACCCTCCGGGATGTAAGGCGGTTACGTAGAGGAAAGGCTTTTGAATTTTAAGGAAAAGTTAAGTAGGCTAGTTATTAGGGTACCTATAAGATGATTTTTGAGTCTCTAGGGGGAGCAGAAGGGCAGGCCTTTTCAGCAGACCCAAAACCCTAGCCTTTGCCTCGCCCTAGGCGACACTCGTGCAGTTTCATGAGAACATACTATATTTCTTAAATTTAATTGTGGTATGACATACGATACTCCTAAATGGAAATGTATACGGAAGTCGCATAAGCTGATTTGGCAGTCAGAATTTATAATGAATATCAGGTTAAAGGTTAATACATAAAATCAACATTTTTAATAACCTCATAACCTAATATGGAATATGGTCAAACGTCATTGGATTACCAAAAAGTTTTAACCAACGTAGTATTTAACTGCGGAAATAATTTAAAATTGGGTAATATTTGTTTTGATTAGCGATCATTAGACCAAAGATACTTCCTATTATGATTTTAGTGATTATTCATATGAAAATATATAACAGCCTATAGCTTATTCTTGATTCATTAAAATGTAATTAATTATACTTACGAGTAGATAATAATAAATCCATGAATGAAGCTGCGGGGTCAGTATCAAGTGCATATTAGATCGCTTAATGAAATATTTTATGCTTAATTCATAAAAGTTTAAATAATTCTCGTTTGGTTCCGCTTGCATTCACCTTGATCCAGCACGAAATACTAATCACGCTCATTTTAATACTTAACGGTTAAGTACCTATTGATAAATTATTGGTCATGGTCATTATCACGGACTTTGTGGCTTTTATTATATGAAGTTGGAAGTACATAAGTACTAAGTTAATAATGAAGCTTACGTTAATTAATTGTATCGTACCTAAGTTTCAGGAAAATCGCATCATCGCTTCCGTAATTGTTGCAATATAACTAACAATATCATTGATATTAATTATGCTAACACTCATTAAAGTATAATTTTACTACCAAGATATTTGGAACGTGTAATGTCTATCAATACCCAATTCAGCACAGTAGAATTAGTCTCAAAGGTTTAAACCCTTTAAGAGGAAACCCGTGGCCTAAAACGGGAGAGTAATAAGTGAACGATGTCAACATACTAGACCGATACTTTAATGTCGTCTTTAAACCAAGGTTTATAGTTTGACGTGCCCTCCGAATAACTTAACGCGTATTGTTTGCCAATTATTCAAGGACTAGCGCGCTAGAGTTGCCTAACTCGGCAAATAACTGGTAATTCGTTAGTGCTAAACTATTAGTTCTTCTAGATACATAAGATAAATCGTTGTGAATTTTCAAAGCAGTCGTAAGGTTTGACAATTGATACCTACATAATGATTAAAACCAGAAAAGACCTTTAACGACGAAAGAATACAGCCCAGAATTCTATATGTTCGAGAGTTTTGTAAATAGTTCCCAATTTGTGAACCTTAACAATATGACCCACTTAAGAGCGAGTCATAAGTTAGTAAAGTGAGTCATTGGTAAGGTCGTCTAAGGACGAAACCTGTGCGTAAAAAGGAGTGACTGGTCGTAAATGGAAGTGGCTCCTTAACAGTTACTTACTTGTGTCATAATTGGTCTCATAGTACTGATTCTTCTCCGCGTCCTGGATGTCGACGACCACTTCGTTATCACTCTGTCTGTACGGTTCGAATTGTCTCCCCGTTCGCACTTCCTTGACCCTTTCCCGCACCTCCGCCAATGCTTCTGTGGCGTTCTTTGGTTTCTCGGTCTCGCTGGCTTGAGTTATTACCAGCGAAGCCTGGAACAAAAGGAAAAATAACATTATTTCCTTCGTTTTCAAAATCGCTTAATAACTTGAATGACTTTACAATGACAAATGTGTTGTATAAACTCAGATTAATACCTATTTTATTCATCTGAGTGTATAATTTATTTTATTTCGTATGCCTATAATCAGACATGTAAACTGTGTTTAGTGGCCTATACAGTTAATAGGTTTTATTTTTCAACTTCAAAAGTTTAGGGTATGTTACCTATTGCTAATCACAAACGTGTTGTATTTCTATGCACTCTTAAGACCAAACAAGACAGAAAAAAACCTATGGCACACTTCGTACGCTAAGGTCGTCTTCAAATTAAATTTGAGTTTACGTTTTGTTAAATAAATCGACAATGTACTTTATAAATTGTACTTTACATTGCATAAAATAGAACCACTGTCTCTGTTATTGTTTCATAAATATACATTCTTTAAATTCAATGTCATAAAATATCACCAAGTGGTTTGCGCAAACGGTAACTTATTTGCACGTGCCACTGAAATATGTCACCGCATTCATATGTTTAGTGCACATATTGCAACATATATTGGGACGGGTTTCTTACACAACTGCACATATCATTGTCTAGACGCACCTCAATGATGTCATTTGTTTAAAGCTCTTTCGATAATAAGATGTGCTTTTGATTGCTATGACGTAATCGCAACGTTTAATCAATTTTATTGACATTGCACAGGATTTTTTAAAATAAAATTATCCTACGACATTCCTCATGCCAAAAATTTGTTCTCACGACTTATTTAATTGTGCAAAAAATAAGCTAGCATGATCAGCACGGTACAGTAGTTACTGTTACATACTGGCGCAAAGAGTTCCATATACGATCCTTGGTAAGGCAAAGCTTTGATTACTAAATAATGTTCTCCGATTTATTCCCATTCAAAAATTACCATCTACATAAAGTGTTTAGCTGGTTAATGTCATATACTTATATGATGTTTTTATAATTAAGAATAAATCAATACAATTGTAGCGGGATATATAATTATAGGAACCTCATAATGAACTGACTTAATCTTTCAATTGGTAATAATTTAATAAAATCTACAAACCTTTATCCGACTATTGAGTCTCTTTACAGCTCTAAATCACGCTCTACGACTCGGTAATTAACCTACTTTTAAATGGAAAGCTTTTCAAACCGGTATGAATTTTTCCGATAAGCTTAAGCACTATTACATAATCATAGCCGCGCTGCTTTTTAACAAGCCCTTCGAAGTACGGAATCTCTCATAAAAATGCCAATAACCATTGACAGGGGTCGATAATTTGCCCAGGGCGGCAAAATTGAGGTCAGTTGCGTGAAGTAAGTTATCGAACTTTTTCACTGTTATTCCGTTTCTTCTTCCAGAGATTGACATGTTTCACATATTTCTACGATGGGCAAATTTAATTTATACTTTGGACGGCACATATCCTCACGCTACGGCACTGCTTATGACATACACATAAGGTATCGTTTTAAAGGGCGACAAACATTACTTTTGCCCGGAACGGTTAACTAGATACACTAGACCCTGACTATAGATGACCCTATAGGTCAAGTACCTATAGAATAACGGACATCAATTGATGTTGCTTAAGTTGATAAATCGTTAACAATCACCTGGAGTTGCTGAATCATAAGCGTTTGACATATGATTCTAAACAAATAAATGACATTGAAGTGACTGTTTGATGTTGCTTCAAAATAACTGCCATTTTCTATGTAATTATACTTTTTTGTATGATAATGATATTGATATTAAAATCCGTTTACAAAATTATTATCTCCTCACTAATCTTTGAAAAATATTGTTAAAGTGATGTAAATCGCTACGCAAAAAGTGAATATCAGCCTTTAATTGATAATAATATAAAAGTTACAATAAATTACATTTCAATAGTTATGTTTAACAATAAAGGTGTTAAAATACATCAAAATAAGTAGCTGTCTACGGCACTGCAATAGTGTTAGGTACATGTATAAATTGTAGAGGTAAATTAAACATAATCAAATCTTTTAATCTGGTATATTAACCATTTAGCATATATTAACATACTAACGAATAAAACATGATGCCATCAATACCGGACATTCCTATGAAAATATAAAATTACGAATATTGTAGGTATAGGTATAGATCCTAGCTTTTATAATAAGTACAGAACCCAGTATTTTGGAATACTGGGATCTTATTGCAGTTGTAGTCTTTGGATGTGCTTTTTATAAGAACCCTTATCGCTGGAACCGTCACAGTCAGATCTGCTAAAATCCGAGGCGTTTTAACTTAATCCTTAGCCATACTTATCATTACCTTTTTCAGATATAGATATATACCTATATCTGGTAAAACTAAGAATAAGTAGAATATTCTATGGTAGGTCCTGGATGTCCGTGGGTAACATTGATCACTTATAATCAGCTGGAGTGGATGCTAGTTTACAGAAAGACATTTTTATTTTATTTATATGCATTTATCTATGTAAACAAGTTGGGTATATTTGTGAAGAATCCTTCGTAAGTTATTTCACACGCATATTTGTATGTCGTCATATTGCTATGAACACGCTAAAAATTCACGACACAGTATGTTTCCTTCGGTACGTCACGTGAAGTAATTGGTAATCTATTGCAACATCGCCGAGGAGGCTCTACCTGACATTAGGGATATTCAGAATATTTGAACAGGTATATGATTATTGTAACTTTGTATATGCTAATAAACCTACTAGTCGTATAAATATAGACAAACATATATTTTGGTGTGGAAAATTTTAAATTGTAGAGTCCACATTGTAAATTATTTTCATGACATTAGAATATATTCAATAAGCGTTTTGATTGGTGATACGTTGAATTATTAAAATATGTGATTAAATTGTTAAAATATCCAAGTCAGGCTAAATACAAGTCGGGCTTATCCAAAGAAGTTATCATAACATAATAAAATATAATGGGTTAAACTGTTGCCTTTCAGCCAGTTCGATTCTTAGTGCTAGTCCAACTTTATTTTACTAATTTTGACCAATTACATTTTGAAATTGCCACAGAATTACTGTTATTACTCCAAAATTAATACAATTAGCCAGCGTTTGTCCTGTAATTACACCAAAATCTATGCAATTAGTCGTGGGTTTATAGTCAAATCCGGTAAAGGTAGTTATGATGAATAGCTAAATGACCAAAAGCCATGACATCTATCAATGCCAGAATGCACTATAGTAGTTTATTGTATTAATTATGATTTTTCTTAATATTGGAAGAAATAATCGGTCGTAATCTTTTTTGCACAAATATTAATCGTCTGTTTTAGCATTCTTTCTATGCGACAACCAAAAAAATATGTCTCTGCTTAATTCAAGTTCTACGAATTTATTTCCTCTATTTCTATATTAAAACAAGAAAGAACAACTCGTTGTCGGGTCAAAGTGGAAAAGTTTTTATGTTTTCTTACATTTATTTGTGTAAATTACGCAATTTCGCTAGTAGACTTCACCTCATTTGTAACTTCGTAAATATTGTTTAACTTTAGCAAACTTTACGCCAGTATTGAGTGTGAGTAATTTATTTGAGTTATGGTTGAGGAGCCTCAAGTTTCACATTAATATACTTAAGACTTATGTCAAATATAAAGGAAACTTTTTTATCATATCATCAAGAGTTTGTTACCACAGAAGATACATTTATCTTTTGTGGGTAACAAATTAGGCGCCTTGACTGAATTCAATTAAGCTTCGTACTTTGTATATGATTGTCTTGGTTGTTGGTACACAATATAAATAATTTACACCTATTTATTACATTATATTTTGATGAATAGTACAATAAAAATTAAAATAATATTGGAGATGACCCATTTATAATATAGGTACCAATAAAATAATGAAACTAGTTTAATCAGCTAACTTTAGATTATCTATTACATCTTACAACAAATTGTAATTGAACTACAAAAGAAGATTATTTCTTGGTTTGTTATTATTGTTATTTCTTTTCTTTGGACTTTGCTCTATAACAATTCGAAGTTTGTACCTATCTTGTTTAACGATAGAGTAAAAAAACAGGAACAGTCAAAAGGAAATAAAGAAAGTTGTAGGATTCGCAATGAATCTAAATGTACGTCGGCACTTTTTAGAATTTTTGGAAACGGAATTACCATGTAAAGGTCGGATTACGGTCAGGCCAACCGAGAATTGGGATATTCAGTCACCGGTAACGCGACGCCAATTCACACACCATTTAAAATCAGCGCACGTGCGGTTTATATTTTAGCAATGTCCAAAGTGTTCGTGGCCGTAACCCTGTGTCTACCTTATGTTTCAACCTCACGTACCGAAGACAAGCATCAAGTAAATAGTTTTTGATCAGTCGCTCATACGTGTAAGCATTCGAAGTCCGTCGCAATTTGAAGTAGAAAATTTTCGCGAAACAATAAGACCTTTGGCACACAAACCTAAACATTAATTCGCAGTCCTCAAATAACAATGAGACGTGGTACAGAATAAATAGCCACATTTGGCAATGTTTCTTTTAAAGAGATTAACCGCTATCTTTGTGTTTACCGAGACGTAGCCACTAAGCGTACTTTAAGCCTTTAATTTAATTACATGAATTGCTTAGCGGTGTAAAATCTACTTATACAATAATTGCAAACACGTAATATTTTTCAATGTATTTCATCATTAACGTATTACCGCTTGGGTCGCTTGGCACGGGAAAGGTTAAGGCCATAATTTACTATGTTGGCAGTTTGGGTTCGCACAACTTTGGGTACCTTACGTCTAACTCTTAGACGTTTCCTCACGCTATTGCCGTTTACATAGTTAAATGAAGGGACAATTTAAATTACATTAATTTGTAAACCGACACTCAAAAAAGCATACTTATTTGTTTTTTTTGTATGTACGATGTTATATTTCTCTGGCATTATATTTTTATGCATTCAAACTGATTTCAGAATAAAATACCAATAGACGAAAAAAATTGTTATGTCGGCGCGCGACACTTCTCCAATACTAAGAAATACTTTGATCTAATTTCCCAAACGTGCCAAAAGAATTATTAATTTATAACGAATAATATAAAGAATGGATCATTCATTTATTAAATATGTAAACTGCATATTCCAAGACCTATTAGTAGGTACAAAGTTAATAATAACGTGGTCATTCTCGTAGGTATGTAAGATTACTGTTTTCTGTAAACATATATTAACATTTTTATGGTGGTTACCTGCTTACTCATACGGGTATGTTTCGAAGCGGATCTAAAATAGCATGTATGCCCTTGTGGGTTGCCATTTGACATCTATTTTATCGCGATATGAAGATGAATTATATAGGTTTCAAGATCCTTAGATCTTTGTATCGTCTGAAGTATCGATACATTTGAAATTACGTCCCTCTAAATGAATAAATACAAAGTTTTTTAACGTAACCGCTCTGTTGGAGAAGTACCTAATTGTTAAATGGGAATATGGGATGAAATGAAAACATAAAAATCTGTTTTATTTATTTGTGTTTGTCTCTACGAATTTAATACGAAATGGACTCTGTCGATCGAGATTTCATGAAAATTGTAGATTTATTTTTAAGATATTATCATCTTCTTTAGTGACTACAGGGATAATTTCAATCTAAATACTTGGTATTTTTATTTGATTGTATAATTATGTATTTATTTATTATAGGAAGTAACATGTGACATTAGGTCGTAAATTTTCGAAAAAGGCTTACGTAACCCTCTTGTTTTCATCTTAATAATAATGTTGTGCAGGTTGAGTTGTTATTACTTATGGAACTTACATGTGAACATCATCATATAATTTCGTTATTCCGTGAAGATCCCACGTTTATTACGCCACTTGATATGCTATAAAGGAATCATAAACATAACTGTTAACATAATGCAGAGGAGTAATTATAACGTGATATAGTCAAAAGCTTTGGGACGTAACTGGTGATAAGCGTAGAGGAAGTAACACTAAGAAATGGTTTTTAGTCATAATGAGTATATTTTTACTACTGATCTTTCCATTTGAGTATCAAATTAACTTTACTGTGATGTTACTTGCCTTTTCATAAATTTCCTATGAATTTACTCTAGTAATGTATGTATAGTCCTATTCTAGAAGAAATTCTCGTAAAAGTAGACTGAGCCTGTTTCTCCCGGGACATTTTAGGCTAAAAATCGGGACGTTCCGCTAAAATGGGCTCGCCTGGCAACACTGGTAACTATCGTGAATTGAGGTCTTATCTAAGAGGATATAATGTATTCATGATTATCTAATGCTTCAATTTCCATTATAATATTGTTGATATTGCAACAATAATATATTCGTATGATAATCGATTGGGCGGTGTGTTTACCTCGATAATATTTTGCAATTCATATGGTTATATGGATTTAGACGGTTTAAGATGACACGGTAGTAAGTAACAATCGAGGTCGGCACCACCATTATACATAGTTTATACATATGTATGAACCGTCGTAAAAAGCTTTATTCGAGAAATTTATTGTTTAATCCTTCGCTTGAAATGTGAGTTTGAATGAATATTTTTATTTGTCTTACTTAATTTAAGGTGTGATACTAAATTAACAACGGTTCGTACAGATTACTACAAAACTGTAGCTAATATAATGACTAGAGTAAAATATTATTCCATCGTTCACCTATGATGTTTTACCATATAGGTATTTCAATCCAGAAGTAAGAAACATTGTTTATGCACTTTATCATAGTTAGTTCAGGCTAATAATAATCATGTCATTAGTAAGCATTAACATAATTAAATTATTAAGGTGTGTTTTGTAGACGGAAAAAAATGTTAATAAATATTTATTTTTTATGTTACTTAATTCCGTTTTGTTTAATTTATAAAGCAAGAAGATCTATCTGGTGATAATGTCGTCGTAAATAATGACAAAGAATGGTTTGTTAAGCTATAATGAGGCATGTGGATAAATAACTGATTAATATTGTGTCAAGGTGTGGAGGTGACGCGAGTGCCAGCAGGTTGTGTGATGTCACACTCTCCTATGTTTGTACTGTGTTTTAGGCGTTAAGTGGCTCTTCTGGTGAAGGTCGCATGTATCCGGCAAGCGTGAGATGTTCACTGCACGAGCGAAAGTGAATGATTAATCTTTAGCCATGACAATTGATCAGCGGATTTTACAAGTCTACGCAGATTCACAACAAAGGTGTGTTTCGCATCTTGTGCATTGCCTAATAATTATTGATATGAAATAGCGTTAACTGAATACCGGATTTAGGAATTTTAATCAACGGCCATTTGCCTAACATTTGTGCAATTCAATAAAACGCACCTAATGGCGCTAGAAATGCGCTTGCCATTATAACATGGTGTTTAAAAACTCAATCGGATAATTGTAATTATTTTTATTTTTGTTATTGTTATACATATATTGAATAAAGTTTAAATTGCTTTATTAGAATCTTAACTACTTAACTGTGCTAATGTGTGATTTGAAACAGTGCTGTCGGCAAATTTTGTCACTTCTATTAGCACGGTAACTAACAAACTACTGCGATATTTTAGATCAAACATTATTTGGTAAAATAAATTGCATACTAAATTGGGACGTAGTAAAAGCAGAGGACAAATTGTGTTACAAAACTTTTACGTATAAAACTCTAGCAAAAACGAGAAGTAGAAAGACAAACTATATGCCGACAGACAGAAGTATAATGTATCTATCTATTACAGGTTAATAGAACAATACCGGTTTTTTTTTAAATTCGATCCCCTTTTTACCTTTTTATTTTTTAATTAACAAACAAACTTAAATACCAAACAACATAACGAACAAAACGAAATAAAATAACGAAAAAAACATTTAAATTCTGTAAATAACGGATCAAGAGATTGAGCCGTATGACAAACAAATAGACGGACAACAGAGGCTTAGTAATATAATAATATTACTCAAAGGGTAAAACGGAATACCGTTTTACCCTTTGAGTACGGAACCCTTAAAACGACCGTGTTAAATTTTTAAGCACAATTAATACATATTTTCATTAGAGCTTTATTATTTTCTACTTAATTACCTTTGATTAAATAAAGTTAATCAGTATTCTGCGTAAGACTCGGGAAAGTAATGAATTTTGTATTTAATTTTAATTTATTTGGCGTCAAAGGTAATCTTGACTTGATCTCATAAGATATCTCGAGGGCATGCTATTAAATGAGCAACTAAATTTCGGTAACGATTATAAGAAGATAATGTGATTATTAAGCAGTTCTATATAATAATTTGAAAATTGGTTGAGACAGTTCGGTTTGACAGTTCGATTTTTTGAAAGGGTGTGTACGAGTATGTCGGCTGACTTCAATAGGCCGGCCAATTTAGTCCTCAAGAAGACGCTAATACATTGACTTCAGGTAGAAGTTCCATCCGTCAATGGGCGACAGTGGCCACTTAACATCAGGTGGACTGCATGCTCATTTGCTACTTTAATTTAAAAAAAAGCTAAGTGTCACATGGGTATAAATGATCCGATAAATATTTAACTAATGCTAAGATCTTTATATTTAGCTCACATCAACAACGCAAATAAAATGATCCAAATTTAATCACGTACATTTTTCATTAGAGTTCAATGGTCTATTACAATATTTGCTTCTTTAATCACTTCTGCTGGTAAATCTCGACGCACAGAGCACGTTAAGAATAAGTAAATAATACCTACAATCATTATCTACAGCGTTGATCGTATAACTGTCTAAAATTATCTAATTTATGTATTAGAAAATGTGGATTTTCCGAAATTTATTTCCGGTGATAAGAATATAGTTATCACCGGAAATAAATTAAAACAAATATTTGTGTCTTTGTGTTATTCCTATAACAATCCGCGTAGACAGAATAAAGATTATATTTTTATTATGTTATTTAATTAATTTAATGCCCGTTTATATAATTTCAGACATAGCGAATGCTTATTATTACTAAGAGGTCGCATATTTGTCATCGGCGGCAAAAAGGCATGTCATTTTAATGTGGACTTTAATATTTTTCAAATATTCAATAGCGTTGAAAGGTCACATCGATAATTACGTCATGGTATAAATCGCGAGACTGTCAGAGGTGAGCCAGCGCGCATCCTCAACCTTTAAACCATTCTAAGCTGTTTGCCGTTACCCAACTTAACGCATACTACCGGATCGATGTTTGGATCACTACATTTAAAAATAGATATGAGTCACAAACATTAGTTTTAATAGAATCAGCTGGGGTAAAATTAGGCGATCGTTAAAATTTCGGTTCTTGTTATTCGGTCTTTTTTTAATATGAAAGGAACGAGGTGACACCGGCCGCTTACAGACATGACACATTTTAGATTGAACAAAAATCTTACCTATCATCTTCTCTCATTGTTACACCACTTTAAGATTAAGTAGTAAGTTTATTTATTTATTTAATCATTACAACCCTACAAGTTTATGGACCTAAAGCGATAGAATACCATAAGCAATAAATGGAATTATAAAAATTAATTCATAGTATGAAGTTATGATTATAACATTAAGATTGAGTAGTATTTGTCGGTTGAAAGATGCGTTCGAATTGCAGATTTAGTCGAATAACAAGTTCTACCACTTTCAGAAACCTTTAAAAAATTCGCGTTTGATAAAACTCGTACGTCTTCGACACCCGAAACGTTATTCAAGGATCCAAGTGAAACCAGCCAAGGAAGCGCGAAAAAGTATTGTCTTACGTTCCAGAAAGATTCCACAAGAACTCTCTCGTAACATTTAAGTTATGCAGATCGCAAAGTTGGTGCCATTTCGGACGAGTAGTGTTTTATAAGTTCTTGGTTAAAATTATGATGCTCTAATGTTACTTAAATTATTCTGAAACTAAGACGTTCAAAGAAGCCGCTAAATTAAAATGATAATGATGAAATGATACGGGCTTTATTTGTCTTGATTGGTTTTTTATTTATTGTTCATTTAAGTAATCCCGTAAGACCTAAACCATCGATATATCTGATCGCACTTGAATTTATTCACGTGCAAGATCATATGTGGGTTTTTTGCGTTCACGTTGGATGAAATGATTGACATTACAATAAGCAAAATACGTCCAGCCTGAGACCAATGTCACGCCTATTGAAAGTTACAAGTAAGTCGGTGTCAATGTCCTGTGCTCTCTAACAATCCCTTGCATAAGAGATAAAAATAAGCCGACAGGTTAAAACCCCTTAAGAAATTCCAAAACGTATTGTTCAACAAAACATAATAATCTTAGTCGAAGGTTGCAATAAATATAATCAGATATTACAAGTTTAGACAACAACGTTGCTACTAATGTGTCAATGGAAGATACGTGGTTAATAATTCATAAGGTAACTGACTGTTGTTAACAAGAAAATAAGAGGCCCCAGTAGCCGACAGATCAAAACACTCATATACCTAATACAAATTGAGTTAGTCAATATTGCGTACAATTTGTTTGTTAAAATTTGTTGATCTTGTGTAGAGTTTTAAAACAATAACGGCAAATTACAAATCAAAATACGAACATGCAATCCACCTAATTGTAAGTGGCCACTGCCGCCCTTAGACACCTGTCCAGGCAAGATTGGAATTATATTAAGGAACTAAATTTTAACGCCTTGGATATGTCCCTTTACCATATTTTGTACCAAATTTCTTTTAAAAACCTACAATTAACAAATTGGACGATAGTCTATATTAGAATATTAGTTGTTGTTTCACTATCGATAAAACTTTCAGTATCTATAAACCCATAAAAAGTAGAGTACAAAAAGTTATCAAAGAAATAGTAAATACGGGCACTAAGAGGCCATTTTCCGCATCAGAAAAAACGTCAGCTGTTCGGTTTTATGTTACTGAGTCACGTCACACCGTGGTCTTTAACGGAACACCATTGTTGCTATACACGGTCTATGCTATAGTGTCATTTGTTATGTAAACCGTACAATACGTCTCAAAGTTTACGGTAATGATCTTCACTAACACAGTTCTAGTCATCTAGACCAGTGGTCGGCAAGCAGCGGCTCGCGGCCCTGTCTTTGTGGCCCGCGGGTCTTCCTGTCTTCTTATGACCGTTTACTTTGCTGTCGAACTTTCTAGATAATCGTCTTTTTTCTTTGTCAATTTTTTTTTAATTTTGTCGTTGATAACTTTTTGTCTGTCAAAGTTACTTGGCAAACTATGTATTTTCAATCATTTTATCAACATATTTCAGATACTACTTCCCGAAGTGGCCCGCCATTACTTTAGCTTATGTGGCCCGCCTTAACAAAAGGTTGCCGACCGCTGGTCTAGACAAACCCGGTTTTTTCTTTTGTCTTAAACACAATCAAAGTGTCGTTAAACAGACTATGTATTCCGTGTTAGCAATCATGCAAGTAAAACAAATAGGTGTGAAATATTGTATCTTATACATAATTTTTCATGAAACAATAATAGAAGATATATGGACTGTTAGAATTGCTTCTTATGAATAGGTAACAACTCTGGTACCAAATACATTTACATTTGACTAACGATATAACAGATTCAGATAAATGGACGGACAGACGAGAATATATTCATCTTTCAAGAACTTTCAAATATATACATATAAATATTCCGTACTATAATTATCCCCAAAATATTTAGTATGACCTTAATTTTGATTTCTTATATAATGTGTATGACATATAAATATGTTGGTACATATAGGATAAATTGATATGTTTATGAGATGGATGCTTATTCTTTGGTAACGAATGTAACTTAGATTCTAACAAAGACAACATAATTTAAATGTTTGTTTGTTTGGTTTTTCATTGCATATCGTCAATAGTTTTGATAAAAGAGAGATTTTTTATTTTTATTTTTATATGATCGAAATAGCAAATGAACATGCAATCCACCAAAGTGGCCACTGCCGCCCATGGACATCTGTAATCAACCCCAGATAAGATCAAGGTCCTGCCTGAGGTTGACCACAGATGCGTTGCTACCCCTGAGGACTGAGCTGGAACGCCTCGTATAAGTATGTCTCCCTCAAACACCCTTCATAGCAGAACACAGCCGCGCTGAATACTGCTGTTATAAGGCAGAAATAGGTGAGGCGGTGGTGCCACCGGAGTCGACTTGTTTTTGCCTATTTACTTGTAGGTATATATAGATTTATCAGTATCATCAATTATTGCGGGACAATCGATACATGGCATCGTAGAACCATAAATGCTTTATGCGTAGGATGAACTGTAAAAATAGATCACATAGTTATTTCAAATACGAGTTCTGTGTTGATATATTTTTTTCTAATTTGATTACAAGGAGGGCATTCAACTTCATTGTTCTACAACAAGATCCATTACTTTAATGCAAGACAAAAAAATATCATAACTACTCTTAACTTTATGTATATTTAAGTGCATTTGAGAAGTTTATAAATTACAGTTTAGTTGTTAGAATTTTGTACATTATTTTGCGATTTTAATTTAAGTCTTTCAAAGATTTATGGTGACATCAATCTTGTTAAAATTAATTGGTATTATTAGAGTATTATTGATATATTGTCTTATTATGAAATCTATTTCATTTTGTAATAGAATATTGCATAATTTATAATCATGTCCATATAAGTTGGGTTCAAGGAAATCAACCAAATTAGAGCGAACCGGAGTTCCTTATAAATAAATTAACGTCATCATCAAAATAATATGGTCTCTTCAGGAAAGGCTCTTTTACTAATTGAAGTCGGTCTGTATCCTGTCCATGAATGGCAGTGACCACTTCAATTTACTTCAAAGGAGTTACTTCAAGTATTCCTAAAGTCGATTGAAGATTGACTGAGGAGTTTGAGGATCCACCTTCTATGAGTATGTATGTATTTGCATTTTGTTTTCTGAGAT